>OZ026552.1:3604047-3651547 GCA_964020155.1 Chondrilla cf. caribensis | reverse complement strand
TACATACGTATGTACGTACATACACATACGTAGATACTTACATGTAATATTGTTGTATGTAGTTATTTTTGCAACTGGTGCTTTATGATCCACTGTTGTTTCCCAACACTCAGCACTGTTGGATGTACTCCTCGGGAGCTCAAAGGAAGCCATGTTGGACTGTTTACGTGTGTATGGTAACCTGTCACGACATTGGAAGGTGTGTCATGTCATTGTGCAACGAAAAGGTACGTACGTAGGTACATAAATATGTATATACGTACATACGTATGTAGGTGTCTAATATCATAAAATCTCATACGTACATACATATGTATGTTCATGTCTACATGATATACTTGTACATACAGTTGATAATGTGCACACTGGGGGATACATGTACTTACGTATGTAAATGTAGCTTTATTCTGCCTGTATACGTACATACATAGCGTGTATATAGCCAGTTTTCACATACTCTGAGTTTTGTCATGTACGTACGTACGTACGTATGTATGTATGCATATACTCATGTATGTAATATGTCGTACGTATATTTTATTAAATGTGTAGTTGGAGAAGTGGTTATCACCCTGCTGGATTCTGAGGACGTGGAGCTGGTGTATGCTGCTTGCGGTGTGCTACTCAATTTGATGGCTGTACAGGACCTACGATCACTGCTGTCAGACAACGGAGGAGTCAAGAAGTATGTGTGTATGCACTGTATGTGCAATCATAACATGTGTACTACTTATGTACATGGCTATTTATGTATATGTACACATGCACACTGTATGTATGTATGTATGTATGCACATACATTCATACATATATACATACATATGCGCTTGTGTACATACATTTGTGCTTGCATATGTACATGTGTGCATTATGTTCATATTTGAGAAGAATACTGTTGGAACATTCACATCTCTTTGTTTATGACCATCATGTTGTCATCTTGGTGCTACCTTGAACAGATTGATCGAGGTGTTGGGGGATTTTGGACAGAACGACTGGCAGCTTTCTTCCCTTGTGTGCAAGACATTGTGGAACTTCAGTGATAAGCTGACATCATCTGTGTTGTGTTTTGGCACGGAAGAAGCAGATCTCATCGCTGAACAGCTTGAAGTTTATCTAGGTGAGGGGCAGTGTTGACTAGTATGCATTGTTTGTGCAGAACTGTGTTCAGTTATGTACGTACAGTAACAGTATTATGTGGGTATGCATTATGTATACAGTTGTGTATGTACATACATACAGTACTACGAATGTATGTGTATGTACACACACACACACACACACACACACGTTATATTACACTCATGCTACTTATGCACATACATAATATTATATATATGTACTACTAGTTATGTGCGAATGCGTACGTATGTATGCATAATTTTTTTCAGATGAAGAACATGTTGTGGAGTCTCTACCCCGCAATGTACCTGAAGATGCCAGGGCTTATCTGTACAGTTCTTGGAAGAACGAGTTCTGTCCCGTTGCAGCGCCTCTGCTGGACCGTGTCAAACAGCACCACACTAGCCTTGTGCCTTTGTAGGGAGATTGCATCATACAGTCCTGGTGGATGTATTTTATAGTGTTCTTGTTCAGAATGTATATAATCGTGATTATTGTCCTTTTGATCGTGTTGTATGTATTTATTTCTGTGCATGCACACACACGTGCATTTGTTCGTATGTGTATATTTATTAATGAGGCTATACAGCTAGTCAATTGTGTGGTCGGTGCTCCTCTCCTGCTGTCATCGTTATGATATTCATATCCTAGGGCAGTAGATAAGAGGCCTTATTATCCTCAAGTAGTAATGATATTCATGATTTGAGCTGCTGACACATACAAACCCGATGTCATGGGTGCGGCCCCTTGGCGTGCATGCGTCTATAGCCGGTAGTCTTCGACTAGATCTAATTGACGATCGCGAGTTTATCGAAGTCTCGTTAGGACCATTAATTTTCGTCCACTACATTAATTCAGGTCGTATACGTTCGGATCTGGAACGTTTCAGGTGAGTATACCGTAGTTCGTGCATGCATGCAAATAGTTGCCGACAATTACACGCAATTGGGATAGCTGCTGGTACTTTCGAGCGAGTAAGAACTTCACGGAGTGTATGTTCTGTGACTGAATACGGATTTTGTTTACCTAGGTTGTCTGGTATGTACGTATAGTCTTATAGTAAGTTGTGGCGCGCTGGGCTCCTTCGTTACGTACTACGTACTGTCGTGTGTCTTGACAATTTTTAAAGCTTTTGTAGTATTGTAAACGTTTTCCAATGGGTTGCCTAATTTGGATATTTAATGTTATACATTATTATGGCTAATTTTGACTCCCAGTTATTTATGTTCTATAATTATAAGTAGTATTCTAGAGAGTCGATAAACTTTATACTTTCGTATAAGTTACCGCGGCAATAAAGATTGACCTAGTACACCTGTTGGTAATGCTTAATGGGCACGTGTTTGGTTGCAATATTAAGTGAATTTACTTAATAACAGACAATGTCATGTGAGTTTGATGTCACTGTTTGTGTGGAGCCGTTTTTGAAGAGTAACAGTGGGTCATCAAGTGGACCGTAGTTACTGTTACAGTATTACTGTACTAGTATACACCCATTAGCGACAAGGTGCCTGTTTATGAGAGTTAGCATTTATTTTACTGTAATTGTAACATTATGATAGTTGAAATTCTCCCAGTTATACTGTTTCACAATTTCTCACAGGAACCTATCTCCAGACCTAGTCTAAGACTGGACTGAGTGTGTCGCTCATAGAATGCCGAAGCACGTGTACACAGTCAGCATGGCATGGTCTACACTCTGTCTGTCACTGGGACTGTTGACTGTGATCTCCTTCCTCTGTGGAGTGGATGCAGCTTGTAACTGTGCTTCTGCCAGTGGGTGCACCCAGTACCCGTCTTCAGGGTGAGATGGTCTACCTATGTTGTATGTTAATTGTTTAATAAAAATATGGGGGAATCTTGGGATTGTAGGGTTATCCAAACCACCTACATACACTATAATAATATTTTATCAATCAATCAATCAATCAACTAAGCAATAAATCATTATAACGTGCCACATGAATAGCACTAGGACATGCAAACTGTCCTATGAGGCACACACCATTATGCATCATGAATAGAAAAGGAATTCAGTTCAGCAACAGAACATTTAGTCATCATTCCAACTGGGGTCAATTGAAACGTGTAATCCACATCTTCAAGATACTCTTAGGGATTGAGTGATGATTACATCCTTGATCCAGAATTGTAGAAGTTTTTCATCAGTCATCAAATCAAAACCCAGTAATACCCTTGACAGTGACTGAAAAGGTTCGCTTGTTTGTCTCTCCCCGCCTGTTCATCTTTCCCTATTATACATACGTATATCATATATATATATATATATATCCAGTTACTACTAAATAAGTATATAAACACAATAGAAACGTTAACTCACCTTCAAGTTGGTAGCGAGACCACATTTGTACCTCATACTAGCACCATTGAGTCCTCCTCATAGGACCATTATTTCAAAGTTGCTGTTCTGGGAAATTATGCTTTTCATTAGTTTGTTCAATTCCTTATCAGAATTAGGACCATGCACCTCACGAATGTGACCACTTTGACCACTTTTGGTCTCAATTTGTGGGCGATAGCACAGTATTGAACCAGAGGGTACATTCAAGTTGAGAATTCATATTTCATGATTATCATCAGTAGTCATGTAGGCAGATTCAGTATTCAACAGTGCAGAACCTAGCAGATATACGTTATTATGCATGGCGTAGTCTGTACTAAATGCAAATCACTACAGCACAAGTATACAAATTCTATTTAATACACAACCTTTATTTCATCACATGCAATAAACTCAATTCATAATGTTAAACTGTAAATAAAGTAATTATGTAGTGTACACATGCATAATATAACATACTAACATGAAATCAAGTAAAAATGCATGTGGCTCTCAGTTATCTATGCTCTTGGAATGGTGGTTGGTTGATTGGTTGTTTAGACTCTGTATGCATAGTACGATTACAATGCAACCATCATTATCATGATTTAATGTACTAGATGTCTTTACTTGTATTCAGCCGATGCTACAGCCGTCAAGATTACTCGTACTATGTCCAAGAAGCTTATTACTATTCATATGGTTGTGGTTGGTGGGGGCGTAGATGTCGAGGAACCAGGTTAGTTATTACTATAACTATTCTCCAACTTTCCATCAGTTTGTCTGCGAATACGTGTCTGTGTAATTGTGTTCTTGTTTTTTTCTTGTGTCTACAGATATAGACCCTCGATCAGGTACAGCTATAGATGTAATCTGTATTGCTGTGCTGATTACTACCTAAGTGGAGGAAATTGCCTACGTGAGTGGAATGAGTTGGTGTTACATGTGTTCACATACATGTGTGCGTATGTGGACACTGGCAAAATGACACATATGCACATTTACGAGGGTTTTTGTGTTCATTGCTCCCCTCTTTCCAACTACTTAGCTCGATGTTCTCCTGCATGTATCAACGGTGGTACCTGTACTTCACCGTGGACCTGTACCTGTACACCGCAGTGGACTGGAAGTTACTGCCAAACACGTGAGGAACTCTCAACTGTAATTTGTTAGACTGTCTTTAAACTTCTTTTGCCGTATTCACCGCTGGTATTAATTATCATGTCATTAATGTACATATGTTCTATAAACATTTAACAATATGTACTTCTGTTGTGGCTTTTGCTATGTGCAGACACTTACTCTTGAGTACATGTTTGTGGTGATACATGTACGTACTTTTGATAATTGACAACTATCATACACCATGTGTTGTATAATAAAATTAAAAATCATTTACTGTTATCTTGTTGCAGCTGTCTGCACCCCTGCCTGTCAGAATGGTGGTACCTGTACATCACCTGGAGTGTGTACCTGCAACAGTGATTGGACTGGAAGTCGTTGTGAAATACGTAAGTACCAACCTATCTCAAATGGGTGCTGGTCAACATGTAATGCATTTGGCATTATCCTATTCTTTTCTCTACTCTCTGTATGTGTATACTGCATACTACGTACATATGTACTACATGTGTGTTGTCTGTACCATGTCTACTGTTACTACTGTTTGCACTGTGCATAGTGTTGGTCCTGTGTGTATTGTACTTTTATCAATTGTGTGTCTGTCTGTACTGTGTGTACTGTATGTCTGTATGTATGCACTACAAGTATACTGTGTGTACTGTGTGCATTTCATGTACATGTGTATTCTTCATGTGTTAAATCTGTGCTGTTCTGTTGTAATGAATCCCCAATGCTTCATTATACATCAATCGAATCCATTCTCCCTCACCTCACAGCTGTTTGCACTCCTCCTTGTCAGAATGGTGGAACTTGCTCCTCTCCTGGGGTGTGTGACTGTGACACATCCAGGTGGAAGGGAAGCAGATGTGAACAACGTGAGTAGGTGTACATCAGTGGAATCTACATTGTATGGAGCTTGTGAGTATTTACGGGGGACAGACAAATTGTAGAGTTTTTATTGAATGGCAGTCAGTTCTCCCTACACTACCCCCAAGAGAATCCCCATTATATGAGATATATGTGTATACAGTACATCCCACTCAACCGCCTAATGGACAGTATACCCACTAGTATGGGTACAAGTATGAATGTATGCAACATCTGTACCACAATTGTCCAAATACAGGTAGATATTATGATATCATTAAACACTACTACATATGTATCTTCTGTACAAGGTTACTATTAAGATACACATGTATGGTGTTTCCCTGTTAGGCCCTAGCTGTGTATAAAGTGTGCATATGTGGTTCTAATTGTAACTCCTGTGCATATGTTGTTTTGTTCACTCCATTAGCTGTATGCACTCCTGAGTGTCAGAATGATGGTACGTGCTCCTCACCTGGTGTGTGTACTTGTGCTCCTGGATGGGAAGGGAACAGGTGTACTGTAGGTGAGTGAGTGAGTGTGTGTGTGTGTGTGTGTGTGTGTGTGTGTGTGTGCGTGTGTGTGTGTGTGTGTGTGTGTGTGTGTGTTGTATTGACACATCTCATTTGTGTAGACATCAATGAGTGCATCAGGGGAACACACGAATGTAACCAGACTTGTAACAATACCGTCGGAAGCTACACATGCCAGTGTGGACCAGGTTACAGATTGGCTGCAGATGGAAGAAATTGCGACGGTTTGTTTGTGTGTTGAGCAGGTACAATTGTCTGTAATTGATTGGTGTTGTTTATTTAAGAGTAGACTGGGGCGGAGCTTTTGGGACTTGACTTTTGCTGACGGTGGTGATGAGTGGGGTTGAACTTGGGAGTTTGTATTACGTGGCCATGGAATACGGAATGGTTGAAATGGTCCAGTTGTGAAACTGTGCTGTGTTCAGCCTTTTCCTACAATGGGTTGTGCTTTACCCCACATGCCTGCTTCTCACTGTCACTGGGAATCACCGAAATACATACCGTATATTTAGAAATTGGGTTTTGAGTTTGAAAATGGAATTTCAAAATGGAAATCTATAGAATCTCCTTTATTTCATAATGGGCCATGCACAGAAGTGTTATTGAAGTTGAGAATTGTGAAAAGGTTAATATGGAAATCTATCATGTATGCTCTGTGTGTTGCAGACATCAACGAGTGCATCGAGGATGATCCCTGTGACCAGACCTGTACTAACACGGTTGGTTCATTCATGTGTGGCTGTACTGCAGGATGGAGACTTGTGGGTCAGACAACATGTATAGGTTAGTCAGTAGTGTATGTGCATGTATGTGTGTGTGTGTGTGTGTGTGTGTGTTTGTAAGTGTTTTTTTTTTTGTGTGTGTGTGTGTGTGTGTATGAGTGTGTGTGTGTGTGTGTGTGTGTGTGTGTGTGTGTGTGTGTGTGTGTGTGTGTGTGTGTGTGTGTGTGTGTGTGTGTTGTATCTTTGTGTGTGTGTGTGTGTGTTTGTGTTTGTGCACATGCACGTGTGTGTGTGTGTTTGTGCGTGGTGTAGCATGTACATGTGTGTGTATGTGTGTGTGCATATGTATGTACATCTAGTTAGTATCCATATTTATGTATGTATATGTACATGCATAATGTATATGTCACAATACATGATCTGTATCATTTCTTCACTTCTGTTACTGCTGTATGTATGGTGCTAATCCACAGATATCAATGAATGTACTGAGAACAACCCTTGTGACCATCAAGAGCTCTGCACCAACACTATTGGCTCGTTTGTGTGTGGGTGTCGCACGGGGTATGAGTTGAGTGGACAGACAACCTGTGTTGGTGAGTGTTGTTGAGATGTCTAACCAGTTGAACACGTGATCGTGGGGAGAGGTGTGTCTGCACATGAGTAGTAACACATCCCTTCTATAATAATTATTATTATGGTGTACTCATCCGGGCATTTTTATCAGTGTGTGTGTGTGTGTGTGTGTGTGTGTGTGTGTGTGTGTGTGTGTGTGTGTGTGTGTGTGTGTGTGTGTGCGTGTGTGTATACCTGTTGTTTGTGTGTATCAACTAATACACACCTATGAAGGATACAACTGTGTATTCACTACTACACACCAGGGATGGTACCAGTAATCAGCATGTGTGTTAGATCTTGATGTGGCTACATAATTGTGTGTTGTTAACCAACTCACTCTTACTTTTACAGACATTGACGAATGTGATCGGTTCTGTGAGCATCCTCGATGCAAGTCCCCTTGTGATCACATCTGTCACAACACTATCGGATCCTTTACATGTTCTTGTGAGATTGGGTATGAACTGGCAGGACCCACTGTGTGTACAGGTATGTATGTTTGTATGTATATTTACTGTACACACTCCACCACTGCATGAAAACTTGTACCACAACACACACACACACTGATGCACACACACATGCTCACACACACACACACACACACGCGCGCGAACATAGACAAATTTGTTGGTGTCCCAATGCAGACGTCAATGAGTGTCAAACTGGTCAGTACCAATGTGAAGAAATCTGTGCTAATAACATTGGGAGTTATGAGTGTTCCTGTAATCCTGGAAATGTGCTGGGAGCTGATGGACTGAGCTGTGAAGGTATGCGCACCACATTGTATATGCATTATACATCAAATGTTGTTGTTTGTATGATTATAGTCTGTGTGCACCTTATATATACCTATACTTATATTATGATATGAACGTAGGTCTGTGTATGGCATGTGTATGTGTATGGCCGTCTATGGCTGTGTATGATGGTTGTGTCGGTATGTAGCTGTTGCAATGTTTATTGTTTCAAGTACGTTATAATTAGTAATTTAGATCATATGCCCTGCATGTATAAAATACAGCTCAATGTGAATTAGACTTGTGTAGTTGTTAATGTGTGAAACAATATGTTGTGTTGGAGAATGCCAAGATGAAGTCTTGTTTATAAGACTAGTTTACTGTTTGTTTGGGACAGGAAGTTGTAAACACCAAAGCCTACACAATCTAAACAGAATGAACCATTTCACACTAGTGTATACTGTTCCAGGACCTGTGTATGGCCATACACTGCAGAGCATGACTCCTGTATAATGTGAGCAAGGTGTGAGTGTCTTCTTCTGTTTTTCCTTCAGAGTTCAACCCGCTCAATCCAGATCCCATCATTCCTGGAGATTTAGGCTTTATTGGGACGATGCAAGAAATTCTACAGTGTCCTCTCAGTTCTCTGTGTACCTGTGTCCAAAACAGCTTCAATTCACTGTCAACAGCCGGGTATGGTGCTGTAAGTTCATATGACATAGCTGTGTTCGAAAGCAAATCAATTGGAGCTGGAGACTTTGTGTTGGCTATTTTCGGTGAGGATGCCACTTTTGCACTTCCGATTCTGGCAGATGTGCAGGAAATGAACTACAACTGTTCCTCTTACATATTGGAGGCCTCTACTTTCCCAACTACTGCCTATCACAGCCTTTTCCGAGACCTACTGAACATCACTGATGTCACCTTAAGCATTGGAGCCCATTTGGGGGTATCAGCAACACTAAAGTACCTGACGCTTAGCGGATTACAATCATGGGGAGGACTGTTATTTGACACCAGGATCGAATTGATTGATGAAACCATTTGGACGTTTGATGCGAATTATACAGGAGACATAGATCTGGTTTCCTTTGTCAATGATGCCTTCAATGCCAATTTCCCAACAGACCCCATCAACACCCCCATCACACTGACAGACCACACCTTCACTGGGATAGTTGACGTTGCTGCAGGTTATGAATTCTACTTGGTCATTCGTGGAACACTCCACATCGGTAACTGGTTTCGCCATGATGTACATGCTATTGTCCACCATATTCTCTCTGGACGACAGAATCCAAATGTGTTTATCATGACAGGAGTGGACGGCACTCTATCACTCACTCTGGATTCCTTGATTGCATCTCTGTCTGGAGTGGACATTAGTGGAATTGCATTCTTCAGTAGCTTAAACCTTGACAACTTCCACATATCCTTTGCAACACCCAACTTTGCTATAAGCGATTCACGCCTATCACAGTTAGATCTATCTTCCATACCGTCTGCCATCCCCAACAATCTGGTCGGTCTTCAATTTGTCTTCGACCTATCCGTGCCTACCCTGGGTGACATCAAGCGTTGGGCACTCACATACAGCTCTTTGTCCAACACTGCTGTATTCCATCCAGTATCCACTTCAGATGACCGTGTTCCTCTTACTGATATGCTTTCTTTAATCTCCTCCAACACTTTAACAGTTCCTACTGTCCCTCTGGTTGAAACTGACGTGACCAACTTCAGTGTGGAAGAGGTTTCACTCCCCATTGGTGTTGCCGAAGCTAGAGTAATGATTTTCATTACCCATATCATCGAAATAATCGATAATTTGATAGAAGTATCAGTTGTCAATATAACTTTCCCTGTTTCACTTGATGGTAGTGTGATCCTTGGACAATACATCATTGGTGGCCATTTTGACACTGCACAGGTGAGATTCACTGCAGCAATAGAGTACAACGGCAGCTCTTACCAATGTAGGGGACAGGCAGAAGGTTTCCCCTCAGGAGTGACAGGATTGCTGGATACATTCAAGCCCGGTCTCTCAATCAGGGACATAGTAGACTTTCTTGATGACCCCCTAAACAGTGTTCGCCGTCGGCGGCAAGCCAGCACTAATTTTGGATCTACTGCTATGAAGATTGTGGACATCCTTATAGATTTCCTGCCAGATGTGTATCCAGATAAAATCTGTTGGGATGGAACCCTTTATTCTGGACAGTATGTCGATGTTCGTGGTGCCCTTTGTATATTTGACTTCCAAGATTATACATTTGGGTTTGATGTTTCCGACTTTGTCATGGCAACATTTCTCAGCAATTTCTTTGGAGACCCTGTTTATCACTTTCCTTTCTTCAATCAGCAACTGGACACCATTTTGGTGTATTCTTCCTTTGATAATGGACAACTTCCTTGGACCAGTCACACCTATAAATTTCTAGAAGAGAAGTCTATTTTAAAGGGTGTTTCATTCTATACTGTATCTTCTTGGCCTGACACGTGCACTTCAGAATTCTGTATCGAAGCCCGGAATTTGCTGGGAGCAGAAGCTACTTTCCATTTATATACATACATCAGAAGTTTTGATCACCTGCTCCTCCAGGCTGGCTTGGATGACTTCAAGTTTGGACAGTTCAAAGTGACCCATGCATTGCTTGTAGTCGAATTCAAAAAGCCGAATGTTTTCATTGGAATAAATGGTACAATCGAGATTCCAGAATACGAGGTTCGATTGGATGGAGCTATTCAACTCCGATATCCCAATCTCCAGATAATAGCTGATTTCACACTCAATTCCACACAACCCACGTGTTCCGATATCACACGTGTCATATTTAAAGACAAGCCTCCCAGTATTCTCAAACGTGTGAAGATTGATTTCTGCTACGCATACCTCTATGCCCGTCTTGGACATGGTGTTGCTAGGCCCTCTGCCAATATCGGAGGGGTAGTGGGTATTGGGGACCGAAGTTGTTACAGACTGGAATTGGCTGCTTTCGCAGGGTTTTTGAATCCAAAGTCAACTAGTAATCTCAATCCAACAGAGTTTGAAGACAGGTACATTCTAGCAGAAGCACGCGGCAAAATCACTCTTCTATCTATTATAGACATGCTTTTCTGTACCAAGCTGTCTGGATCCTTGCTTAGTTTCTTCTTGGATATTGGCCTCACTAGTGGATTCACTGTCTCCTTATCCACAGTGGAGTATACCATTCCACAAACTGGGCTCTATATTCGTAAGGGTTTTTACATCAGGGGAAGCTTTCAGTTTCTGTGGCACTTCCATGTGTATGGAGAGCTGCATTTCGATCCTCCTGATGTGATTGACTTGAAACTTGGACTCCCACCCGTTGTACTTGCGAGAGGACTGATTAAACTGGTGGAATCACGAACAAATGATGCCATTGGACCTTCTGCTCGATTTGTCTTAAGAAACATTCCCTCTTTCAACTTCCTGTTGGAGCTATCTGGCTATGCAAGGGTACTGGGGATTGAAGCAGAGGGCAAACTGTCCATTTCTGACAAGTTGACCAAACTGTACATTGCTGGCAAGATCTTTGGAGTTCTCAGTGCGGAACTAACAGTGTATACCAACTATGGGAAGCTACTTTCAGTAGATTGGGGAGTTAAAGGTGTCCTAAAATCCAACATCTTGAAGGCTATAGAAGATGCTGTTGTTGCTGTTATCAAAGGAGCTGGTAGGCTAAAAACAACTGTGTCCTCAGGCTGCATGTATATATCTACACCATGCACAGAGTGCGATGTTTCCTTGTTAAGATAAAATGGGGTTTGGAAAGGGGGTAACTTTGGAAATTTGATTATTAATGACTACAATAGTTACTTCATATTACAAAAGTTGTCCTCATATGAGATAAGTAAGGTGGGGTAGCTTCGGGAAAAGCTATTGTGTATTCGACAGCAAGTAGTAGTCAAATTTCTGAAGTACCCCCATTTTACCTGACTTTCTTTGTTTCCATTTTCGTTTCTATTGTCCATTTTCAGTTGGATTATTACATCCTTTTTGTATTTTTCAGGAGACATAGCCATAAAAGCCCTTGCCATACCTCAGGCAGCATTTGATAAAGCTCAGAGAGTGTTTGACAGTGCCAGTAGAGTGTTCAGGTCTGCAAGGGACAAAGTTCAGGATGCAAGGAATAGAGTTGCCAGAGAGAGAAGGAAAATTGGTGGATGGAGGAGAAAGTTGGATTCTTTGTGTAGGTACAAAAGATGCCGGAATAGTGAGTTTGTATATGTGTGTGTGTGTGTGTGTGTGTGTGTGTGTGTGTGTGTGTGTGTGTGTGTGTGTGTGTGTGTGTGTGTGTGTATGTGTGTGTGTGTTTGTGTGTTTGTGTGCGTGTGTGTTTGTGTGTGTGTGTGTTTGTGTGTGTGTGTGTGTGTGTGTGTGTGTGTGTGTGTGTGTGTGTGTGTGTGTGTGTGTGTGTGTGTATGCGTGCGTGTATGTGTGTAGGTAGGTACAAGAGATACTACAATACTAAGTTGCACATGTACGTATCTGTTACCGCTTGATTATTGAGCATCTTTACTATTGTGTTCTTTTGTACTTTCTGTATTAGTTTGTATCCCTTTCCTGTGTGGCTGTGGATGTGCCGTTAGAGTATGGGGCAAGTGCATATTACCATGTATCAAGTGGAGCAGCTGTTGTTTCAGGATTCCAGATCCAATCTGTGTCCTTTACAATGTTGTCTGCTTTGCTTTGAGACTACCATTTGAGATTTTAATCCTAGCTGCCCAAGCTCTTCTTCTGGTTATTGAAGCTGCTTTAGTTGTCTTTGAAGTAGCTCTTTTGGCTGCTGAGATTGCAGCTGAAGCTGCTAAACTTGTGCTAGAAGGAGCCAAAGCCGCACTGGAGGTAGTAAAATGGACTCTGCGTTATGCGATACAAGCACTGGAAGCCATCACCAGGTTCTTGCTGACTGGGATCATCAACATCACTGAAATTGGATTCGATGTTCGACTAGGGCTGTTCTCCCACGGAAGAATCTCTGTTCACGTTGATGTTAGCTTTTTCCGCTCTTCTCCTCAACGCCTTCAACTGACACTGCCCATTTTTAATCCTCTTGCTATTGTGAAAGACCTGGTTGCAAGGGCCATTCCTGGACTGGGTAGAAAGAAGAGGAGTTTACGCCGCAGGGTTGACAAAGTATACTGGTGAGTGTGTACATGTTTATTGTTTTGTACAAGTAATATTATATGTGAAAACCCCCCCTCATTGCATGTACGTATGCATGCATGTCCTATATCTGCATCTGTTTGTTACTATGTTATATTATTATACAGCTAGCGTTTTACCTTCGAATTCAATTCAAAACAATTTTGATAATGATAATAATATCATTATTATCAATAGGTTATTGAGATCACAGCCTTACCCAATCTATCAAAAATGACTTTCAACCAATAGACTATCAACTGCCTCAGTGATTTCACTTCTGTACTGATCAATGTGCTTGTAACTGTGCCTACATGTGTCTTTTAGCATGTCATTCATTATGCTTATTTAATTCTATGCCCTTTTCTGTCACAAAGGCTTGCAGAACATTTCAAAAAAGAAGGATCCATCTATCCAAATAGTTTTAGAGGCAACAAATAGGGAATTCTTCAAAATTCCCTGCATACTTGTGGGATGTGATTAATTTTGTAGCTGATACTCTCCTACTCTTAACAATAATGTGCTTCCAAGTATATTAAATGTTTATAATGTTTATATACTAGCTGAGTTGAGTTCAATTGAACATATGCTGGCGTTGAGTGTTATTAATTTTATCCCCTTGGTATTATAATAATAATAATCATAATAATCATAGCATCTACGTATATATATATACGTATCTAATATGGATATGGACAAGCCAACTGCAATATGTATATAACAGTATGCATGTACAGCCTTCAAACAGGAAATGACTTATCCCAGGAATGAAATTCGAGCATTGACCAGTGTATTATGCAAATAAGAAAATTCAAACTCTGAACGAAATTAATATTGAACTTCCTATAATAATACTGGCATGAAAACCTTGGTTAATATATACAAGTGAGAAACACCAATCATTAACCAAATCAAGGAATAAAGATGAGTTATCAAAATGAAACCAAGACCAAAGTACCTTTGTACCTTTGTGGCAAAGTACCTTTGAAGTAGCCCTTGATAGGAATCTGAATAATTCTATACTACAGTGGAACCTGTATCAGCGGTTACCTTATTAAAGTGGTCACCTGATTAAACCGGTTGCGGTTATCTAGTTTGAAAATTTCGCCATATTATTATCTTACATTCCAGCCTTATCCGGTCACCTGCCTAATGCATAATACGGTCACTTTTCACGATCCCTAAGCTGCCTCTCAGCCTGTCTTATCCGGCCATCCTGCTAAGTTCCGTGAGTTGTGTGTGTGTGTGTGTGTGTGTGTGTGTGTGTGTGTGTGTGTGTGTGTGTGTGTGTGTGTGTGTGTGTGTTGTGTGCGTGTTGTGTGTGTGTGTGTGTGTGTGTGTCTCACTCCCACACTCACACGTACCCATCTACCCCCACACACATACAGGTGACTATTGATTACTAATATTATGTGTATGTAAGTATATACATGGTTGTCAGGTTTCAAATGTTTGCTTATAATAATAATAATCTAATTACCACAAGTACTGTTTCCCTTTATTTTAACTTTTAAATTACAACATTAAAAGCTTCACTGTATGCAACAGAAGTGTGTGTGTGAGCGTGCGTGTGTGTGTGTGTGTTGTGTGTGTGTGTGTGTGTGTGTGTGTGTGTGTGTGTGTGTGTGTGTGTGTGTGTGTGTGTGTGTGTCAGTGTGTGCGTGTTGTGGTGGAGTGTATACAGTAAATATACATACAAACACATGTACCTGTACACCCAGTGGGTCTTGCCAGTTCATACCCAGTTTCACGACAACATGTGTGTGTGTGTGTGTGTGTGTGTGTGTGTGTGTGTGTGTGTGTTGTGTGTGTGTGACACACACACACACAAACAAACACATACGTGTACCCATCTACACCCCACACGCATACAGGTGACTATTGATTACTAACATTATGTGTATGTAAGTACACGGTTGTTAGGTTTCAAATGTCTGCTTATGATGTATTATAATAATCTAATTACCCCAAGTACTGTTTGCCTTTATTTTAACTTTACAACATTAAAAGCTTCACTGTATCTAACAGAAGTGTTTGTGTGTGTGTGTGTATTACTTAAAAATGATAGTGATAATCCAGGTTTAAGTCTTTCAAATCATTCATATACGGTTGATTTTGCTCACTTAATCCCCGGTTTCGTCAAACGGACATGCGACGATGCATACGACAGCACACAACGTCACAGGAGGACTGACAGTACAGCGAACAGTACAAGTTCAATAGTATTTCAACTGATAGGAAAGTCAGAAGTAGGCAATATTTCAGAATTTTTCAGCGTTTCACAACGTTAACAGTGTTTTAACTCTCGTCTGATAATTGATCGATTTCGGATAGTATTACTAGGAATAATGCATGCCACAAACTACGAAGTATTTCTTCTAAGGTGTTGGAGTATCTATGGTCAAATTCATGGACGGCACTTAAGAGAAAGGTGAGTTAGACTCGGTATTCCAAATATAACAGTGTCCGGAAATTGATCCGTTACACTACAATCATGATGTCACGCATGCGTAGACTTTAAAAGCAGAGTTCCGATCGTAACTGTTCATATCCAATCCAAGGAGGCAATCTTATGAAACAGTTTGTCTAGACTTGGTAACGTATAACGAATATATGGCCGTGAGGACAGCAGGCTACGGTCCTTTCATTCTGGTAGTTCTCTTACTATCGGTGTACTACGGTCTGGTGCAGGGCCAATGCGGCACTTGTCCGAACAACGCCAACTGCAATCATCAACACAACGCTCTGTTGGGGTAGGTCTACGCGGTTGTGTTAGAAGGTGTCGAGGCTACTTGACATGTAAACTGCAGACTACAGCTTCGAATCAGTTACCTGTTCTCCCAAATATTCGTCATTAACTTTTGTCTACCTGCAATTAAACGGGAGTTTACTCCAGTTTGGTATGCGTGGCCATGCTCCTCATATATACTGCTTGTGTAGCTACAGAGATACTCACTTCCCGTTTCAATGGTATATACATATGGATACATCGATCTATCCTATCTTGAGTATTTATTAAATACCTTCCCGCAGATAGAAGGCGTTTAAGAATCGATGGCCTTGCCACAGCAGTCATTAGACTGAGGACTAAGAGCTGCTGTAAACACCTTAAGATATTCATGGTAATAATAGAGTCCACTCTCGGGTTTTAGTGTTTATGGACCACTGGATTATATGGTACCTTCACAATTAACTTCCATGCAGTTAACTGTATTGTGTGCACTGCACACTTAACATCCTATTCTTTATTTGTGCACACAGGTTCTGTGCCCATGTTATCTATGTCCGCGGATCTGTACAGACTTCATACCAAGAAAGTGCCAAGTATGGCGAAGGATACACAACAAGCTGTGGGTTTGCAGGCTGGGGTAGATGTCCTAGAACACGATACAAGTGAGTGTTTGGGTTTGACAGTTTACATGCAGTGGAATATATTGAAGGACACCTATAATACAATCATCCCCCTACAAAGGAAGTTTATAGGCTCCAAAATTGACCTCCCTATATTTACTTCCTCCTCTCAAGTGTGCACACTCTGTACAGTGGGTAAAGCCTGGTCTCAATTAATTCATTATTTTTTGTTTATTACAATTAAAGAAGTAAATTAAATGAGATTGTATGTTTCTGTTGATGGATGAATATAATCTGTACATGTGTGTGCATCTGTGTGCATACACATGATACACGTGTGTGTATGTGTGTGTGTGTGTGTGTGTGTGTGTGTGTGTGTGTGTGTGTGTGTGTGTGTGTGTGTGTGTGTGTGTGTGTGTGTGTGTGTGTGTGTGTGTGTGTGTGTGTGTGTGTGTGTGTGTGTGTGTGTGTGTGTGTGTGTGTGTGTGTGTGTGTGTGTGTGTGTGTGTGTGTGTGTGTGTACATACGTGTATGCGTGTGTGTGTGTTTACTTGTGTGCATGTGTGTATGTATGTGCATGCATGTGTAGGTGTAAGTACATGTGTGCTTGTGTGTGTATGAGTGTGGTAGCATGTACATATGATATTACCATTGTATGTGTGCATGTGAATGTGTGTTTGTGCATCTACTGTAATAAACTCCACTACAGTACTGTATATTAATCACATTCTGATATAGTGTAGCACCAGTTCTCATGTTTGAGACACACAATCCCATTGTATGTTTCTTGCTATCATTGTTCTACAGAACGAAATATTTGACAAGGTATTATACAACGTATAGAACTGTAATCCAGTGTGAGAGGAGATGCTGCTTAGGATACACAGGAACAGCTCCAAACTGTCAAGGTGAGTTGCATTTATTGTACACACAATCACACATGTACTGGCACAGACATATGAACACATGAAACCCAAACCTTATAAAAGGAGAGTTACTCCCAAGGCACTTTGACTGCTGAAGATGACCCTCTCTCTACTCTACTCTACTCTTTATCAGACTGCGTTTCTCAAAGTTCCCAAAATGGATTTTCCCCACAACAGTCGGAAACATAGTAGTTCGAAATCCCTACTCAATTGAGGGATTGTGTATGATGTGGAAAAACATGGCAACACTACACATTCCAGTCTTAGTTCTACATATACACACACGAATGTACTCATCACACACACACGCAACACACTAAACAACATGTTAATGATCAATATTTATACTTAGCAGAACTCAAAACTTCCTCCAGTCCACAAAAACTTTGCAACATCCAGCAAGACATTACATTCATTCTGTACATGCTGGAGATTTTTCTGTGATTGTCTGCAGAAATTGATTGAGTAACTATCACAAATTTTATATTTATACAGCTGTATGTGTCCCTTCCTGTCAGAATGGTGGAACCTGTTCATCACCTGGTGTGTGTGATTGTACAGATAATTGGTCGGGATTGCGTTGTGACAATCGTAAGTTAAATTGGATGTAACAATATAATTCAGAAGACTGTTATATATGAAGACGCAGAAAGCATTATGTTGATTTATCTTGTACATCTCAATACAGCTGTCTGTAACCCACCCTGTTCTAACAGGGGTGACTGTATTGCTCCTAACAACTGTTCCTGTACTCCTCAATGGACTGGACCCACTTGTACTACTGGTAAGATTAGCTAAATTAAATGGATAAATGTTGCAAAGTGTTTATTAACATTGAACCTCTATTAACTAACAGCGCACATGTCAGTGAATATGCATGCATGCACATGTAACCAACACAAAACCATAGTCATGAGTATCACTTGATACAAATATGCATTATAATAATTGCACTGAAATCTATGTGTGTGTGTGTGTGTGTGTGTGTGTGTGTGTGTGTGTGTGTGTGTGTGTGTGTCCCCACTGCCAATGGGGTCCCTTGTCCTGATGCCTTCTGCTGGCTCACCCTCTTGATTTTGGGCCACATAGCCAAAGTTGGTAGTGGTAAATACAAGTACAAGTGTACAAAAACAATTTGTACAATAAGCCTACATAGATTGCAGTACTCTAAGCATACCCGCACACCCACACACCCACACACCCACACACATATTTTACATGACATTGATGTGTATATATGGCATCGAAGTACAACATGCATAACATGACTTTGAAGCCTATAACAGCCAGGAATGTCAGTATCCGCATTCACCTAGTAGTATAGTAGCCTCCAGGGCTAAAGGCTCCCCCACGCTAAATGAGATTCCATAACCATAACCATATCAATTGAAAGGCTTCCAAACCATAAATACACATCATTTTGTGCCAAGCACCACTTTGTACAAATATGCACGAGATGTATGTACTGAAACTTCAGGAAATACCACACAAAGTAGCTTGTAACTATGTATTCAGGTCTCTATCACATGGCATTGCATACAAGTAGGTGTGAATGTACACACAATACCCACACACACATAAAGCTTTTACACTTTAAACCTATAATCACATTAATTTTATGTTAGTATGATCAATGTTCATCTTATAGGATCCAAGGCTTCCAGTCCACAAAACCTTACAATAACCAACAAGAAGTCAACATCCTTGACAGTGGAATGGAGTCCACCCCTCACTCCAAATGGAGTTATTCTCAGCTACCAAGTGTCCTATGTAGGGTTGGAGTCAGTCAATCCCATACCTGACAGTTTGAGACCAATAGTACATTGACTACCAACACTACAACACAGACTGTTGAAGTAGTTGGTCTATCACCTTACTCATTGTACAGTCTATCAGTGAAGGCCTTCACAAGTGCTGGAGGTGGAGAAGAGACTGCAGTCACATTCCAAACAGAAGAAGATGGTATGTTTTCTATAATTATATGCACGTATATGTCATTTATGATCAAATAATCCCGCATAGTTGCCAACTGTCCCGAATCATCCCGGCCCACATTCTCGGATTTTTCCGTTGGAAACATGTCCCGCACGTACGTATTGGTGAAATGTCCCGGATTTCGCGCGATTTACAGTAAACCACCGGGTGTAGAATCCGATTGTCTTGATGTAAATCCTCTTCAGAAGTACCGTCATCATCAACAAGCAAGAGCTCAGATTCATTATAGCTGTTTTATCGTCATTCGTCATTAATCCTCTAGAGGAATAAATGTTCAGTCCGTTTTTTGTTCGGCAGTGTTCGGTAATCTGATCGACAATTAATTTTTAAGTTCTTAGAAAGATTTGCGTATATAGTTTTTTTTTCATTAATTCATTAATCCAACAAGGTAAAAACTCCAAATTCCTTACTATGGAGCATAAAATGGAGTTAATCTCTCAGAGATCGGCTTTTCGATTCGTCCGTGCGTTTTGATAGCCATTTGTAATGTGACGTCATAAACAGGCTACTTCTGTTCGTCATGCATCTTCATCATGCTATCCTCCTTTTGTAGTCTAAATTGCAATTGTAGACTGAAATACATTCATTTACACCAATTCAGTATAAGTATGTTTAGTATTTAACAAGGTTCTGGACTACTTTCACTATTACTTTTATCAAGCACAATCAATACTACTGGAACCTGCATAAGATTTGTCACATTATTTTAGCTGTAGCACATAGGTGTATATAGATACATAAGTGTCCCTGAAGGTAAATTACAAAAGTTGGCAACTATGAAATCATGATGTATCGACCGTGAGTACAATATAAGAGTATTTTTAAACAGCCCCTTTTGGGATGGGAGGGTATGCATGGATTGCCATAACTGTTATAAGCTGTTTTCTCTTCAAACAGTTCCTTCAGCACCTTTAAACACTGCTGTAACAAACACAACATCGACTAGTGTGTTAGTGAGCTGGTCCCCTCCATTGTACCCTAATGGGATAACACTCGCTTACAAGATCAGTCTTGTGGGTGTGGAGTCCTTCAATCCAGTCCCGAACACTTTCTACAATTCTACCAAGCACACAGTGATGGTTAACTCCTCGGATGAGAACACTGATTTGGAGCTGACTGACCTCGTTCCATATTCATTGTACAACATAACCATCACGGCAATGAACAGAGCAGGATATGGAGAACCGAGTGAACCCATCTCAGTGAGAACAAGAGAAGATGGTGAGTGTGTATATTATGTGCAGATTATGTTTACCCTCCGCAGGATATTTATATTAGCAGTATGTAACATAGTTGTGTATCCACTACATGTCAAAAGTACAGTAGTTACTATGTGACAATTAGTTTAGTACATTAGAGTATGCAAGTGTCAGGAATGTTACTGTAATGGCTGCTTTATTATCCCCATGTGCTATAGATCCCTCCAGTCCACTTAACCTCATGATATTCAACAAGATGTCAACATCCTTGACTGTGGAATGGAGTCCACCCCTCACTCCAAATGGAGTTATTCTCAGCTACCAGGTGTCCTATGTAGGGTTGGAGTCGGTCAATCCTGTACCTGATAGTTTTGAGACAAATAGTACATTGAATCCCAACGGTGCAACACAGACTGTTGATTTAGGTGGTCTATCACCTTACTCATTATACAGTCTATCAGTGAAGGCCTTCACGAGTGCTGGAGGTGGAGAAGAGACAAGGGTCACATTCCGAACTGAGGAAAACTGTAAGTCAACTTAAAACGTTTTATTACACATTAGGGATCTAATATGTTTTTAGATCTCTAATGTGTATACTACATGCATTCTCAGCCAATAATGAGTGGGCTCATGTTTCAATCAGGAATCCATATGTACTGGTTTCCTATTTCAAAGTGACCTTGCTATAATCCTGGTTAACTCCAATTCAGAAGTAGTTTCACCGTTGGTCTCCCACTTCATTCCACAATGTAATGACCATATGTTGAAAGAGTAGGATCTATACACATAGACTCCGACAATGTACTTGTGTAAATATACAAGTACTATACCTCATGCACTCCCACTTGCAACACGTATGTCATGTGCACATACATCCTGTTAGGCATGTACTTCTGCACAGAAACAGAAGTGTGTCTGTTCATATAAATTATGTATTGTGGTATAATTGCATTAAATGTGAGAGAGTTGTGTATTTACTACAGATGACATAATATAGTTACACCCATCCACCTCCTTGTATTCTTTGCATATTATATTATGCATACCGTATAACCAGAAATATTGGCGGAAAGAATATTTGGCGGTTTGTCGAATTTTAGGGTATTGGCGGTTTTTATTTTGGCGGATGGCAAGCCCAGATTATAATTATATTCATAGCCACAGTTACTGTGTTACCCAATATAAAAACTTTAACGTTTGAAATGACTTTCGAAAATGGAGTTTTCGATCGACAGCTGTATTCTATTCCTTTCTCTTGAAGTACCGATACAACGCCATGATTATTCGAGCCACACGGACGCGCAACGTCGGGATTATGTCACTTTATTGTGACGTAATCCTGACGTTTGGCACGGGTGCTATTATTTTGGCGAATATTATGTTGGCGGTAGTCGGCCAAACCGCCAAACCGCCAAAATAAAATGACTGCCAATATTTCCGGTTATACGGTATATTGTATGTACATAATAGGTGGATATTGTGCACACAATCTAAGTGGTGTATATGCACCATAGAATAGTTCCTATAAAGTATGTATACAATATTCACACTATAGATCCCTCCAGTCCACTTAACCTCACGATAACCAACAAGACGTCAACATCCTTGACTGTGGAATGGAGTCCACCCCTCACTCCAAATGGAGTTATTCTCAGCTACCAGGTGTCCTATGTAGGGTTGGAGTCGGTCAATCCTGTACCGGACAGTTTTGAGACCAATAGTACATTGAACACCAACGGTACAACACAGACTGTTGAGGTAGCCGGTCTATCACCTTACTCATTATACAGTCTATCAGTGAAGGCCTTCACAAGTGCTGGAGGTGGAGAAGAGAGTACAGTCACATTCCGAACTGAGGAAGAATGTAAGTTAGCCCGAGATCATGTTTTTAGATGAAATCTCCAATGTGTACTACAATGTATTCTCAGCCACTAGTGAGTGGGTTCATGCTTCAATCAGGAGACCATTTGTACTTGTTTCCTATTTCAAACAGACCTTGCTATATACCTGGTTAACTCCAAAGTAGTTTCACTGTTGGTCTCCCACTTCATTCCACAATGTAATGATCATATTATGTTGAAAGAGCAGGATCTATACACATAGGCACCGACAATGTACTTGTGTAAATATACATGGACAACACCTCATGCACTCCCACTTGCAACACATATTATGTCATGTGCACATACGTACATCATTTTAGGTACTTATGTACAGAAAAAGAAGTACACACACAGATACATGCCAGTTACACCCATCCACCTCCTTATATTCTTTGCATATTATATGCATATAGTACATAATAGGTGTATATTGTGCACACAATCTATCTAAGTGGTATATACACACTATAGAATAGTTCCTATAATGTATGTATACTCAAACTATAGATCCCTCCAGTCCACTTAATCTCACGGTAACCAACAAGACATCAACATCCTTGACTGCAGAATGGAGTCCACCCCTCACTCCAAATGGAGTTATTCTCAGCTACCAGGTGTCCTATGTAGGGTTGGAGTCGATCAATCCTGTACCTGATAGTTTTGAGACCAATAGTACATTGAATACCAACGGTACAACACAGACTGTTGAAGTAGCCGGTCTATCACCTTACTCATTGTACAGTCTATCCGTGAAGGCCTTCACAAGTGCTGGAGGTGGAGAGGAGACAAGAGTCACATTCCGAACTGAGGAATACTGTAAGTCAGCCCAAGATCCTGTTTGGGTTAAATTTTGAATTCTCAACCACTGATGAGTAGATACATGTTTTAACGTATAAGCAGTTCCCTCTGATTCATATGTACACTGTGATGTTGCTGTACATATGAATCCTAGCTAGTGTACTCTGACTCTATTGTATGCCCCATGTACTTCTGCTCTCCCACTTCATTCCACATGGTATTATTGGATATTAAAAACATTGAGTCTCAATACAAAATATGCATATAGGATGCAACACTTGATGCACTTGTGTATACATACACGCAACAAACATTTAATTATGTATGTTTGTGCACAGCATGCAACACCCACCCTTCCATAGAATGTCCATATCATGCACACTCACTGATGCAGACATGTGCACATGCATACACATGATATATGTGTCGAGCGTTAATTGTATGCTTAATATGGAAGTTTGTGTCATGCAAGGATTGATTCTAATACGTATGTGCTAATGTGGCCTGAAGTCTGAGAGAGAAGCATACCACACAAATTAACCGACTACACTACACATTTTAGCCCTTATGTATAGCACACACACACACACACACACACACACACACACACACACACACACACACACACACACACACACACACACACACACACACACACACACACACACACACACACACACACACACACACACACACACACACACACACACACACAGCACACACACATACACACGCACACAGAAATGTACATACGTGAAGTGAGAAAATGATGCTTATGTTTTTGTCTAGAATAGACATATATTCTGTGTACATTTGAGCAGAGTATGCCAATCCATAATATACAAATCACTACCTATACTTCACTATAGTTTACAATGCCTATCCTATAGATCCCTCAAGTCCACTTGACCTCATGATAGCCAACAAGATGTCAACATCCTTGACTGTGGAATGGAGTCCACCCCTTACTCCAAATGGAGTTATTCTCAGCTACCAGGTGTCCTATGTAGGGTTGGAGTCGGTCAATCCTGTACCTGACAGTTTTGAGACCAATAGTACATTGAACACCAACGGTACAACACAGACTGTTGAGGTAGCCGGTCTATCACCTTACTCATTATACAGTCTATCAGTGAAGGCCTTCACAAGTGCTGGAGGTGGAGAAGAGACTACAGTCACATTCCGAACTGAGGAAATCTGTAAGTCAACTTAAAACCATGTTTTTAGATCTCTAATGTGTATACTACATGCATTCTCAGCCAATAATGTGTGGGCTCATGTTTGAATCAGGAAGCCATATGTACTGGTTTCCTATTTCAAATTGACCTTGCTATAATCCTGGTTAACTCCAATTCTGAAGTAGTTTCATTGTTGGTCTCCCACTTCATTCCACAATGTAATGACCATATGTATGTTGAAAGAGTAGGATCTATACACATAGACTCCGATAATGTACTTGTGTAAATATACAAGTACTATACCTCATGCACTCCCACCTGCAACACGTATGTCATGTGCACATACATCATGTTAGGCATGTACTTATGCACAGAAACAGAAGTGTGTCTGTTCATATAAATTATGTATTGTGGTATTGCATTAAATGTGAGATAGTTGTGTATTTACTACAGATGACATAATATAGTTACACCCATCCACCTCCTTGCATTCTTTGCATATTATATTATGCATACCGTATAACCAGAAATATTGGCGAAAAGAATATTTGGCGGTTTGTCGAATTTTAGGGTATTGGCGGTTTTTATTTTGGCGGATGGCAAGCCCAGATTATAATTATATTCATAGCCACAGTTACTGTGTTACCCAATATAAAAACTTTAACGTTTGAAATGACTTTCGAAAATGGAGTTTTCGATCGACAGCTGTATTCTGTTCCTTTCTCTTGAAGTACCGATACAACGCCATGATTATTCGAGCCACACGGACGCGCAACGTCGGGATTATGTCACTTTATTGTGACGTAATCCTGACGTTTGGCACGGGTGCTATTATTTTGGCGAATATTATGTTGGCGGTAGTCGGCCAAACCGCCAAACCGCCAAAATAAAATGACTGCCAATATTTCCGGTTATACGGTATATTGTATGTACATAATAGGTGGATATTGTGCACACAATCTAAGTGGTGTATATGCACCATAGAATAGTTCCTATAAAGTATGTATACAATATTCACACTATAGATCCCTCCAGTCCACTTAACCTCACGATAACCAACAAGACGTCAACATCCTTGACTGTGGAATGGAGTCCACCCCTCACTCCAAATGGAGTTATTCTCAGCTACCAGGTGTCCTATGTAGGGTTGGAGTCGGTCAATCCTGTACCGGACAGTTTTGAGACCAATAGTACATTGAATACCAACGGTACAACACAGACTGTTGAAGTAGCCGGTCTATCACCTTACTCATTGTACAGTCTATCAGTGAAGGCCTTCACAAGTGCTGGAGGTGGAGAAGAGAGTACAGTCACATTCCGAACTGAGGAAGAATGTAAGTTAGCCCGAGATCATGTTTTTAGATGAAATCTCCAATGTGTACTACAATGTGTACTCAGCCACTAGTGAGTGGGTTCATGCTTCAATCAGGAGACCATTTGTACTTGTTTCCTATTTCAAACAGACCTTGCTATATACCTGGTTAACTCCAAAGTAGTTTCACTGTTGGTCTCCCACTTCATTCCACAATGTAATGATCATATTATGTTGAAAGAGCAGGATCTATACACATAGGCACCGACAATGTACTTGTGTAAATATACATGGACAACACCTCATGCACTCCCACTTGCAACACATATTATGTCATGTGCACATACGTACATCATTTTAGGTACTTATGTACAGAAACAGAAGTACACACACAGACACATGCCAGTTACACCCATCCACCTCCTTATATTCTTTGCATATTATATGCATATAGTACATAATAGGTGTATATTGTGCACACAATCTATCTAAGTGGTATATACACACTATAGAATAGTTCCTATAATGTATGTATACTCAAACTATAGATCCCTCCAGTCCACTTAATCTCACGGTAACCAACAAGACATCAACATCCTTGACTGCAGAATGGAGTCCACCCCTCACTCCAAATGGAGTTATTCTCAGCTACCAGGTGTCCTATGTAGGGTTGGAGTCGGTCAATCCTGTACCTCACAGTTTTGAGACCAATAGTACATTGAATACCAACGGTACAACACAGACTGTTGAGGTAGCCGGTCTATCACCTTACTCATTGTACAGTCTATCAGTGAAGGCCTTCACGAGTGCTGGAGGTGGAGAAGAGACAAGGGTCACATTCCGAACTGAGGAAAACTGTAAGTCAACTTAAAACGTTTTATTACACATTAGGGATCTAATATGTTTTTAGATCTCTAATGTGTATACTACATGCATTCTCAGCCAATAATGAGTGGGCTCATGTTTCAATCAGGAATCCATATGTACTGGTTTCCTATTTCAAAGTGACCTTGCTATAATCCTGGTTAACTCCAATTCAGAAGTAGTTTCACCGTTGGTCTCCCACTTCATTCCACAATGTAATGACCATATGTTGAAAGAGTAGGATCTATACACATAGACTCCGACAATGTACTTGTGTAAATATACAAGTACTATACCTCATGCACTCCCACTTGCAACACGTATGTCATGTGCACATACATCATGTTAGGCATGTACTTATGCACAGAAACAGAAGTGTGCCTGTTCATATAAATTATGTATTGTGGTATTGCATTAAATGTGAGATAGTTGTGTATTTACTACAGATGACATAATATAGTTACACCCATCCACCTCCTTGCATTCTTTGCATATTATATTATGCATACCGTATAACCAGAAATATTGGCGGAAAGAATATTTGGCGGTTTGTCGAATTTTAGGGTATTGGCGGTTTTTATTTTGGCGGATGGCAAGCCCAGATTATAATTATATTCATAGCCACAGTTACTGTGTTACCCAATATGAAAACTTTAACGTTTGAAATGACTTTCGAAAATGGAGTTTTCGATCGACAGCTGTATTCTGTTCCTTTCTCTTGAAGTACCGATACAACGCCATGATTATTCGAGCCACACGGACGCGCAACGTCGGGATTATGTCACTTTATTGTGACGTAATCCTGACGTTTGGCACGGGTGCTATTATTTTGGCGAATATTATGTTGGCGGTAGTCGGCCAAACCGCCAAACCGCCAAAATAAAATGACTGCCAATATTTCCGGTTATACGGTATATTGTATGTACATAATAGGTGGATATTGTGCACACAATCTAAGTGGTGTATATGCACCATAGAATAGTTCCTATAAAGTATGTATACAATATTCACACTATAGATCCCTCCAGTCCACTTAACCTCACGATAACCAACAAGACGTCAACATCCTTGACTGTGGAATGGAGTCCACCCCTCACTCCAAATGGAGTTATTCTCAGCTACCAGGTGTCCTATGTAGGGTTGGAGTCGGTCAATCCTGTACCGGACAGTTTTGAGACCAATAGTACATTGAACACCAACGGTACAACACAGACTGTTGAAGTAGCCGGTCTATCACCTTACTCATTATACAGTCTATCAGTGAAGGCCTTCACAAGTGCTGGAGGTGGAGAAGAGACTACAGTCACATTCCGAACTGAGGAAGAATGTAAGTTAGCCCGAGATCATGTTTTTAGATGAAATCTCCAATGTGTACTACAATGTGTACTCAGCCACTAGTGAGTGGGTTCATGCTTCAATCAGGAGACCATTTGTACTTGTTTCCTATTTCAAACAGACCTTGCTATATACCTGGTTAACTCCAAAGTAGTTTCACTGTTGGTCTCCCACTTCATTCCACAATGTAATGATCATATTATGTTGAAAGAGCAGGATCTATACACATAGGCACCGACAATGTACTTGTGTAAATATACATGGACAACACCTCATGCACTCCCACTTGCAACACATATTATGTCATGTGCACATACGTACATCATTTTAGGTACTTATGTACAGAAACAGAAGTACACACACAGACACATGCCAGTTACACCCATCCACCTCCTTATATTCTTTGCATATTATATGCATATAGTACATAATAGGTGTATATTGTGCACACAATCTATCTAAGTGGTATATACACACTATAGAATAGTTCCTATAAAGTATGTATACTCAAACTATAGATCCCTCCAGTCCACTTAATCTCACGGTAACCAACAAGACATCAACATCCTTGACTGCAGAATGGAGTCCACCCCTCACTCCAAATGGAGTTATTCTCAGCTACCAGGTGTCCTATGTAGGGTTGGAGTCGGTCAATCCTGTACCTCACAGTTTTGAGACCAATAGTACATTGAATACCAACGGTACAACACAGACTGTTGAGGTTGGCGGTCTATCACCTTACTCATTGTACAGTCTATCAGTGAAGGCCTTCACAAGTGCTGGAGGTGGAGAAGAAACAAGAGTCACATTCCGAACTGAGGAAGATGGTACGTTTGCTATTATATCATTAAATTGTGATGTACCTACTGTAATCCAAGTTGAGTGAATTTCTCTACAGCTTCTTTGCGGGTGTAAGGGTATGATAAAAATAAAATAATGTTTCAGTGTCTGTTTGTGTGTTCATATATAATTATGTATAGTGGTATTGTATAGTATGGTTTGTTTATGTTTATGATAAAGAGGATTTCAAAGTCATTTTTATCCTCTGCTAATTTGTGAGCCATTACATCTACTGCATTGTATCCATTTCAGCTCCCTCTGCTCCTGGGAATGTGTCCCTGACAAATGTCACCACAAACAGTATAACAGTAGAGTGGAGCCGACCTGTCTACCCCAATGGTGTTGTTGACTTGTTTGTTATTGTTCTGATTGACAACAACAGTCATGCTGAAGTGGATAGTGCAATGACTCCTGCAATTGCAAGTAACCAAACTGTCACATTTTCGGGACTGTTACCTGTGTGGCCATATACAATTGGGGTAGCCGCCTACACTAATACTTTGGGAAACAGTTCAACTGTAACTGTACTTACACAAGGAGGTGAGCAAGTTATTTTCTCAGCTAGGCCATTATTATATCTATCTTACGTATCTCCACTCCGTTCGATCATTCCATTCTCAGTAACTCCAGATATCGAGACCATGAGTACAGATTATGAACTATATGTTGCAAAAGGCAATACGGCTGTTCTACCGTTTGTTATACTAGAAGCTGATCCAGGTGTGCCAGTGGACAACATTACTTGGTTCTTCTCAAGTATCAGTGGTCGAGCAATTCTTTCATGTACTAACCAGTCCACTAAGTACAATTTCTCCTCAAATTGTCTCACTCTGATGATTGATAATGTGAATGTAGTTGATGGTGGACTCTATGAGGTGTTTGTCAGTACTCGTGCAGGAGAAGACAGTGGCAGAATGGCAGTGACTGTCACAGGAGGTTGGTTACATTTCCTTGACTGCACTGTAGTCTAGTTCATTGCATGATTCTGTTGGTGAACTCCTCCCTGCACTGTATTCTCTAATCATCTTTGTAGTGCCTCCCCAGTTCCCATTCTTACTGGAGGACAAGACTGTACAAGTTTCCACAAACCACACATTTGTATGCACAGCTTCGGGTGATCCCAGACTAGTCTTCACTTGGAGGTTGAATGAGGAGAGGATAGACAATGCTGGACCAAAGTATTCCATAACCACAAACACAACTGTGTCCGTACTGGTGATAACAGACGTGACAGGCCTTGATGAGGGTGTTTACAAGTGTTCGGTATCCAATAGATTCGGACAGGCAGCCATATCAGCACACCTCACTGTACAAGGTATAAATAATATGCATACAGTTACACTGTGCACATAGCAGGCAGAGCACTGTATGTGTACTCTGTACTATCAATTCAACTGCACTGATTCAGAATTCACTTCAGTTTTGCTTTGTCTTTGCTGTAGAAATTAGTATGTGCTATCAACCTAATTCCCAAAGCTTACGAAATGGTTTTCCTAACATGAGGGAATTTGCTATAGGATTTATCCATCAGTGACATTGCATATTTGAGAATAAATTGATTCATACAATTATTGTCCGCATATCATACAGTGGGGCTGAGTTAAATTTACCCAACCATGTTTGCTCCTTCAAAAGGAGTACAGGAGCCGTGGATGTGTACACACTCAAGTGAATTTTGCATATAATGAGGCTTGGTAATGCTCCTGTGATGATATACTGTGTGTACATGGCATGTTGGACTGAGTGTGCATATGTACAATATAGATTCTATAATTGCTCTGTATTCTGAACCATGTCCTGTAGTCCCTCCTGTCATAACTCTGAGCCCATCGTCAACTCGCGATGTGGTAGCTGGTGAGATCCTGAGTGTGACTTGTGCAGCTGTTGGTGAACCTGCCCCACGAGTACTGTGGTATCACAGAGGGTTGGCTCTGAACACCAGTGTGTCTGATGGTGCAACAGCAGTAGATCTGACAACAGTGACCACAGCAAATACCACCACCAGTAGTCTTAAGGTGTTGAACGTGACTGATGAAGATGGTGGCCTCTACACCTGTGTAGCTGTCAACTTTCTTGGAAATGATTCAAGTGACATTTTAGTCTCTCTAGTAGGTGGGTCACGATTGTGTTTGCTCTACAGAGCGTTTATATAATATTATATATCTTATATTGGTAACTTGCTGGTTGGTTGTTTAATTCTTAAATCTGCTGATTTTATAAATTTAATCCATGTAGTTATTTATTTATTTTGTACTTCACAGTGAGGCCAATCATTGCTGGTATAGCCGTCGAGTCAAACTACTCCAATGTCTCCCACCTGATTCACGGTGGGGTGCTCACATTGGAGGAGTTCACTCCAGTGGATCTGACCTGCAGTGCTAGTGGACTCCCAGCTCCTGTCATGGTGTGGTTGAAAAATGGTATTGTACAGACTAGTAATCCTTTTCATAAAATAGAAAATACTATCAACAACACCATTGAAGGCGTCGATGGTACATTTGAGAGTACGACTACCTTGAGGATCCACTCTCTCCAGTTGTCAGATGCCTCTGGGTACACATGCCGAGCAGTCAGTGGTAATGTCTCACCCATTCCAGGAGTGACAGCATGGACCTTTGAAATTAATGTCACAGGTGAGAACTCTGGTGATGGATCTCTTAAAACACTAATGAGAAGTGTCCATATACATATTCATAGCAACATGTCCTTTGGTACAGTTCTACATGCATTATGCATGCATATTATTTATATGAGCTAAAAGTGGCAATTAGTTGTTTGTGCAATAGATTGTAGGCCTTCAGTTACTTATTATGCATACATTTTGAGACTAGTACTGTGCATGAACAGTATGCACTTAACCTATGCATACATACACTATAATTCCAACCTAGAGTATGTGTATGCTATGAGTGTTTTGAGATGTGTGACAAGAGCTGTATACTAATGTAGTATTCATCCACAACTTGGTACCCTGTCTCTCTACGTGTACATCTGTAGCTCGCAATGAATGTGCAGCACTCCCGTGCCGGAATGGCGGTGTGTGTGTTGACAGCGTTGGAAGGTTCGTGTGCCAGTGTATCACAGATGGAACAGTGACCTACATGGGAGAACGTTGTGAGAATGGTAATCTTCCCACTTATGCTGCATGCATGCAGCGTGCAAGTGGAGTATGGGAAATCAACAATGTACACTTGTAATCTATCTGTATTACCAACAATTCACTCATGTACTGGTACATTAGTCTAAGGTATGTTCTATATATCCAGGCAATAAAATCCTGATGGAGTAGAGTATTATTAAAGCATCCTATTCAATACTCTAAATTCAACATTAATTTTCTATACAAATTAGAATTCATTATATTATCAGTATGCCAGTTTCCTGTGTACATTGGAATGTGTAATTCTCACTCCAACAAAACATTTAATTTTATTTTTTTTAAATAAATTAATTTCTTCCGATTTTAGTAATTTTATTATACATTTCTTGCATTGTATTAGTCACAGACCGTGGGGAACCACCATACATCACTGAAGGACCAAAGGATGCTAGTGTATTGGTAGGTAGTCCTGTCATTCTCCACTGCAAGGCCAGGGGCATTCCTGAACCAGTGGTGACCTGGTTCAAGGACCGCAAGACAATAAAAGGACCACAAGGTGTAGGAGAGAGTTACACTATTGTGGAGATGACACCGGAGAACAGAGGAATCTATCACTATCAGGCTAAGAATGATAGAGGAGCAGTTAACTCAACAGATGCCAGCGTGCTGATACAAGGTACGCATATGTTGCCAGATTTTCTAGTATGCCTGTGTGTGTGTGTGTGTGTGAGTGTGTGTGTGTGTGTGTGTATGTGTACATGTGTGCACGTGTGTTTGTGTGTGTGTGTGTGTGTGTGTGTGTGTGTGTGTGTGTGTGTGTGTGTATGTGTATGTGTGTAGTTCATGTGTTCATGTGTGTGTGTTCACACCTGTGCTGTGTGTAAGTGTGATTGTGTGCAGATGAATGTATGCGAGCACATTGGTACTACTGCATATAATAGAGGTTTTGATGTATACCATGTGATTCCTGTTATCAAATACAGGAATGATACAAATTAAGGTTGATATAATCCAATAGAGCCAGGGAAGAAGAAAGCGGCAATCTGTTCTACCTGAAGACATCATTGGACAGGTGAGCTCACACCTCACAGTGTATAATACCAATAAGACTGAATTCTGACTTCCAATCCAAATTTTTACAATTCTCAAATGGACTTTTGGTCCCCAGCTGGAGCTGTTGGCTGTGAATACTGTGATAAATACGGAGACTGGGATGAATCTGACTGTCTACTCAATCAAACCATCTCCTGACAATCCCGACGAAATGATTGTCACCATACTAGCAGACAATACTACAGCATCTCCTTCCACTATTGCTGACAGTGCTGTTGGCCCCTTGGAAGCACGTTTCAAGGAATATTCAGACATATTTCCAACGTATTCTTTCCTCATTCAAGAAACAGAAAGATTTGGTGAGCCAAGCTCCACATATACTGTTGCTTTATGACCAAAGGAAGGGTACTGGTTTTATCAAAGAAACCTTCATGCCTGGGTCCAGGAGTAGTAGCCATATTTTGAAGATTGTTATTTTAATTCTTACAAGTCTGCCCAAATTTAGATTTGGGTATTTCCAGTTTTTCTCTTAAAATGGCTGCCAAATGGCTGACTGTAATTTCTTGCCTTGCACACCCTTAATGGGATGTGAAGACATAGTTGTTGGAATATTATAATCTCCCTGAACCTCCCTGTAGATGGATGTCCAGCACTTATGGATAACAACTGTAGCAATGTGGCAGTCATAACCTGGCCTCAGACTGAGATCGGTGAAACAGCAACAATGAAGTGTCCTTGTGGAGTGGACGATGAGCTTATTAACAGGCTTCAGGCCACCAGAGTATGTGGTGGCTCATATACCAGTGGTGCAGAGTGGAATGACCCCACCTGTGACGCCTGCAGGTTTAGTGGAACTACAAGGGACTTGTGTCGTTTGGCACTAGTGAGTTCCACCCTAAAGAGCATGTTACAATAGGCACTGGTCACACTAGAGTGATAAAGTGTTCAATTCTAAATGTTTTTAAACCAGTTCATGTGTGTATATGTGTGTGTAAGTTTGTGTGCATATGTCTCTCTTTGTGGGTGGGTGTGGGTGTACTCATGGATAAAAACATCCTGTCAATGTAAAACACATGACATTGTACAGAATTTAAAGTGTTGTTAATTATCTGCAGGTTGAAAACGAAGTGCAACTGGCCAGAGATTTGGCTGACGTGTCACAAGACACTGATAACTTCAGGAAAGAGGACGTATCACTGGCTGTGACTCTATTGGACAAAGTAGCTGAATCGACTGAGTCTATCAGTGAAGAAGTGGTCAGTCAAAAGTTTTCAAGAACTTTGTATTTGTTTTGCATTGATTCACAGGCTTTACTGTATGTGTATTTCATCCATCTTTACATTTTTAGTGCTGCTTGTTAGTAGGTTTTTGTATTTGCTTATATGCATCCTTTTCAATCATCACTCAACTATAGAGCAAATACTATTCTCCCATCAACGTTTTACAATGATAACAAAGATATTAGGTCGTACAATCAGCTGTGTGTGTCTCCAGTATATATAATGTTTGTTTCCAACAGGTTCAACGTGATGTACTGTCCACTGTGGGTAGCATCAACAATGTCTCACCAGAGGAGCTCAAGGGAAGTCAGTCTGTAACGGGATCCTCTAACAAGTGAGTCAGCACCCTTCAAAGGCAATAGAATTATTATACCAAGAGTCACACTGTAGATGCAATACATATTGTATCAAGCATTACCTGGATGATCTCCAGAACAGAGCACATCAATTTGCACAAATCTGTTTGAATTTGGGTATTTTTCTTGTCCTACAACTTTCAAAAACTTATATTGCTTGATATACATTTTATATTCCCTGAATGAAAAGCTTCAAAGTTTGTTACAGTTATTGATTAAATAAGATTATGACAATACATAATAGACTTATCTAGCTGGATACGAGCATTTGTATTTAAAATATATTACTATTACTGTATAGTGATATTATTGCTGCTTGACAAACACTTGTGTGAATGCGAGCAAACATCATTGAGGAAATAACTCACCCCCTGACATGTCATACATTGATTACCCGTTCTCTTACAGTGTATTGAGGATTATTGACATTGTGGCAGACAATGTGCAGGTTTCAGACAAGCCGTTCCAGTTCACTTCATCTCAGTTTGGGTTCATGGTAGCAGAGGTTCAGGAAGTGGAAGGGGGGTCCTACCAGCCCGATTTGATGTCCCTAGTACAACAACTGGCAAATGTCACAATGTCAGACAACACTTCTGCCATTAACGTATCCTCAGTCAGAGCTAAAATACCTGCACATCTTGTCACAAGGGGGAAGAGTGCTTCTCGTGTATCCAGTACGATATTCACGAACTCTGCCTTGTTTCAACCAAGGGACCAGTATGTTAATGCAATTGAAGAGCAGTTTACAGAGGTTGGAAGTTCGGTTCTCTCAGTCAGTATCCTTGGTAAGACTGTGTCTGGGCTGGAAGATGATGATAGGGTGGAATTCATCTTCTCTAAAACACAGGTAAAATTAAAGTAGCTATTGCATAACATGTGTTCAGTATCTCACACACACACACATGCACGCAGGCACGCACACACACATACGCACACACACACGCACGCAGGCATGCACACACACACATATGCATACACACACACACACACACACACACACACACACACACACACACACACACACACACACACACACACACACACACACACACACACACACACACACACACACACACACACACACACACACACACACACACACACACACACACATACATTACCTGTGCATATGATGTTGGCCCTAATTTCTTTATTCAGATTGCTGTAGAAGGAGGAAAGAGAGAAAGCTGCCGTTTTTGGAATGTCTCAACTGATGGTGTGTTACTCTGTTGCATGTACTATTATTGTATATACATTGGACCCTTGCTTAACTTGTCACATTGCTGCAATTTTTTTTACCATTTTGCCAACCTTTTATTCATACCTGTATGTACAGAGTCTTTTGGATCGTGGGATGATAGTGGCTGTGAACTTGTGAATGAGACAGACACAGCTGTAGTCTGCAAGTGTAACCACCTGACACACTTTGCTCTGTTGCTGGTAAGCCTGTTAGTCTAGTGTATTATAGTATACGTACATACATTTGTGAACTTCTGCTGTGGATGAGATAGCTGGGTTACTGGTATACAATAGGATGTCAATAATATCTGGATAAGTTGTTGAACTTCAATGTCAGTTTGTAATGGAGGGTTGAGACATAGACCACTTATAACGCAAGGTTAACACTATCCCTAGCACTACTCTATTGTTTGCTGATGAGATATGTAGGTTACCAATAATAAGATGTCAAAAGAGCTCAATATGTGAAGTTATTTTGATATCAGTTTAGTAATGGAGGTTTGAGACGTAGACCTCTTATAACACAAGGTCAACACTAGCCGTAGCACTAATCTACTGTTTGCTGTCAAAGAAACTCCCCACCCTGACACCCATTCAGACCATAGACCTAGTGAGACTGTTTCGTTGAACATTATAGGAATGCAAATGGAGTTTGAGTGACTAACTTCAATTTGCATGTAAGATATATTATATATGTTAATTTTATATTCAACATATGCATGTATCTTCCTGGTATACAGGATATTTCACCTGAAAAAGAACGTGACCCTCCCACAGTCAATGACATAATCCTTACATGGGTCTCATATATTGGTGCCTGTGTCTGTATTGTGTGTCTTCTTGTGACCATAGTGATGACTGTCAGAACAAAGTGAGTCTTTTGTGTACCAACTGTAATACTGTGTACCTCAAGGAAGCTGTACAATGTTAGTCTTATGCATATGTATGTGAATAAGTCCAGTGGAGGGTTATCAGGGGACAGTGGTGTCCTCCCCTATTCTAGCAATGCATGCTATCAATTTCTCATAATTTGGCAGTTCTGATGTAGTTGGTGGGGTGCCCAGACACCACCCTAAGATAGATACCTTACAGAATGGTGGTAGCTACTTTCTACGTACTGAGATCTGCTATTTACTGTGATGGGGCCAGGCTTGTGTAGAGATAATTGTAGTTTACCACATAATTGCAATGAATAATTTTCAAATTAGCTATGCAATCAATGATAGCCATCATGGTGAATGTGTTAACAAATTGCCTTATTAGGAAGCTTGTTTACACTAACTCTGCCAACCTTCTGGCAAACTAAGAATATTCAGGGTGTGCATGGTGCTGGCATAGATCCTATAGTGCTGGCTATTCCATGATATTGAAAAGGATAAACCAGGCAGGTACCAGCCTATTTTTCTTCCTGGATCCACCTACATATTGTGTTATATTATGCATTTATGATACATAATATTCACTGCACAGTACACTTTCTAATATTAAGTTTCAATGACTGTACAGAATTGTACATACATGTGTACAGACAAGTCTTATTACTCTGGTTCAGGGGTCTAAGCAAGAACACTTACAAGAAGTTGCTAATTCATCTCTGTGTTGCTATGGTGGGACTGTACACTTCATTCATTGTGGGTACCTTTACCATGCCGGTACCTGTTCTGTGTGGGATCACCTCTGCTCTCATGCACTACTTCTTCCTCGCCACATTCCTGTGGATGGCATCAGTAGCTATTCAAGTCTTCAGAAGTATTGTGCAACCCTTCAAACCGGAGATTGAGAGCTATCATGGGCTATCAGCAGTAATCTGTTGGGGTATGTTTGTCAATTGACTATAATTATTTATACTGTATGTGTATCATTTTATGTACATACAGCGAATTCTCATTAATTGGCCACTGCTTTATCTACCAAACCTATTAATCTGCCACAATTTCCCAGTACCAATGTAATGTACAAGTACCAATGAATATCCAGTCGAGCCACCAAACGCGTTAATCCACCATATTCTTTGAAAGCAAATTGTGGTGGATTAATGAGTATTCACTGTACACGGTATGTATATTGCATATGTATTTCCTGTATGGCTGGATATTCATTTGTACTCGTATATTACAGTATATGCATATTGTAGACAGATGTACGTATACAAGGTTTTGACAAGGTTGGGGTAAATTTGTCAACTCAGTTACCGTCTGCATAATTCACAGCACACCAAGACATTTAGCAAGGACACAGCTAGACATGCAGTGTGTACTCTGCTGTGCGAGTGTCTTGAAAAGTACTACATGCATATGATTATTGTATAGGTACGTATGTATTTATAATGTTTTATACTATACTCTATTATATTATTATATCATTATTATAAATATCTCTCCATGTAGTGGTACCCTTATTCCTGGTGTCTTTCGCACTAGCACCTCAGTACCAAAATTACATGCACAAAGATTTGTAAGTTGGCTGTGAATGTGTGCTTGTTGTAGACTGGTGTATATACGTTTTAGAACGTATGTACTTATTGTTATGTGTGGCCGCAACCAGGTGATTTGTTATTATTATATTTATGCATCAGAGGATTATACACAATGCGATATCCATTAACATGGAGAGAAGTGGGAGTATGTATAGGCAACCTGATACCACTAGTTATGCATGGGAATATGGGGCGGGTAATAGGTGTGAAAGGTCAATTAATAATTGTCACGCTGAGATATACAAACATGATATTGTGAAGAATGGTGTTAACCAATTCAAAGGTACAATGCACAGGGATGTGCTGACTCCAATCTTCTCTCATCACTTACAATGACTGTGCATTCCAACATTTTGTTTAATGATTATCATGTACAAACACAATACATGTATATACATACTTTTTATATTTATGTATGCTACAGTGTAATATTATCATTTAGTCTGTCATATCTGTTTGAACTTTGACTGTTGTCAGTATACATATATGTAAAACTCCTGATGTAACAGGCATAATTAGTACATTACTTATCTGTTTCACACCTGGTAGTTGTCGCGTGTATGGCTATTCATTCTGGATTGGTCTTCTGGTCCCATTTGGTGTGATCTATGTTTTCAACTGGATCATGTACATCGGGATCATAGTCAGTGTGCTACGAAGACGGAATATGAAGAAGGAAATTGGAATGAAACACCAACAGTGGAAGGAGAACCTTGTCATTACGATAACCCTATCTGTCCTGTTCGGTCTAGGGTGGGTATCTGGACTACTTGCCAGCACCGATATAAAGGTTGATTATGTGAGGGTCCCTTTTGAGTGGGTGTTCACCATCCTCAACTGCTTACAGGGAGTAGTCATTTTTTATGTGTACTGTCTGAGACCTCCTGAAATTCGTAGGAAACTTTTCAGTGTATTCTCAGTATGCAAATCCAGCAAGCGAAAAGTGACTACTTCTACCTCCAAGACAAACTCGAAGGCATTAAACAACTTTTTTGTTAATACATCAATAGCCACGGGGACCATATCTCTATCTGATGTGTCCAACAGCAATATGTTAAGTATGACTGCATACGACTCATCATCAATTAAAGAAGGTGATTTGTCTTCCACTCAACTCAGGGAATACACTGATATGGAGCTCCTGGGTACAGCAAAAGAAAATCTGGCAGCCACTTTTAATGACACCAGCTCAGATCAAAGTCAGTCGGTATTTCAAATCGAGAAGGAGTCCATCTGATCACAAACCTCTCCAGTAATAATCGTATTCTTTGCTGTTGAGATATACATGCACCTTCAAGCAGGGCGGTATTTTAGGTTAGTACTTTTTGTATATACTGTTTCATAAACTAGGAATTCATGCATTGTATAGCTATTCTAATAGGCCGGTAGTATTGTACATAGCGGTTTTATAGCATAGTATACATCAAATACTGTACATTCACATCTATGCATCTATTATTATTGAAATATACAAGCTTAAGGCAGTGTGTACTAGTGTAATGCAATGTTAAACTTTATATGATATTCAATGTTTTTTTTTCATAATAATATCATTACAAATTTCATATCGACATTGTATATATATGTTGCAGTTTACCTACTGACAGTAATACTCTACAGTCATAACACGGGGGTTTTAATCATTGATATCAATTGACAACAATGAATACAAAAGAGAACAATGGTCCTATAGAACTCAAGATGTGGTCTAAAAGACATTTGCTTGGCAATGACGCAATGATAACATTACAGTGAATATTATGGTTAAAGTACACATATGAAGAAATTGAAACAGTGATTCTAAGGGTAAATAATATAGATTATATAAAATGAAAGTGATCACAGGGGTAGAGATAAGTGAAAGTTGCAAACGAGTCATATGTAGATTGATTTGCTATGTCCAAAGATTACAATAACATGCATCAAATATTCTCTTACTGGACATAATGGACATGTTTGGCCTAGCATTCGTCGAGCCTTGGGCATTTGTACAATAATGCTGCCAGCTGGGAAGATGGTAGATCAGGCTTATAGTGGCTGAGGCATCTATTTTCAAGTGGTAGTAGAGTAGCCTTATATCTTAGTTAATGTAAATCACAAATGAGTGATTGGTAGTTGGATTTGAACTCTTTAAAGGGATGTGCTGCATTGATGTTGTCCTTGCTATTCCACGGTATTGTAAGTTCAAGGAATGTGATGGTTTGTTGTCAACTGTGCAGATGTCTGGACAAGATGAAGTATGCATTATCTATAGTGGTAGGGTTGACATAGGTGAATCCTTGTTTGATGTCCATCTAAGTCTGTGTAGATGTTGCAATCTCGGTTGTAGCATTTGAGATATTGTGTTATGGATAGAAGGGCCATGTCGTGTCGCCATGCATGTGTGTCTAGTTAGCGCTGATGGACAGTAACTCAATATGTGCTTGGCTGTAGAATATGGATTACCACACAATGTACATTTACAATCCACATGGATTTTCATTCTAGAGTAACTGGGGATGGAAGGCATTCACGTACTGCACACAATATTGTCACTAAAATGTACATTGGAAGTTGACCGCACCGACTGTATCGCTGCTAACACTTTTCAGTATAAATCAATTTCTCACTTAACGCTGGTTTAGCAGTCTGTGGTCGTGAAGAACAAGTGTTACTCCGCAATTGAACCACAGTGTGTGTGGTGTGCGTGTGTGTGTGTGTGTGTGTGTGTGTGTGTGTGTGTGTGTGTGTGTGTGTGTGTGTACTTGTGTGCATGTGTGCACTTGTGTGCATGTGTGTATGCATGTGTGTTGTCCATGTGCATGTGTTGGTGTAAGGACATGTGCGTGTATGAGTGTGGTAGCATGTCCATACCATTGTATGTGTGCATGGGAATGTGTGTGCATCTACCGTAATAAACTCATCTACTGTATATTAATCACATTCTGATATAGTGTAGCATCGGTCCTCATGGTTGAGACACACAATCATATTGTATGTTACAATTTGTACAATATACCTACTTAGATTACAGTACTCTATTTAAGCATACCCACACACCCACACACCCACACACATATTTAACATGTATGTTTATATATGGCATCCAAACACAACATGCACAACATGCCTTTGAAACCTATAACAGCCAGGAATATCAGTATCCGCGTTCACCTAGTAGTATCAATTGAAAGGCTTCCAAGCCATAAATGAACATATTATTTTTGTGCCAAGTACCACTTTGTACAAAAATGCATGAGATGTTAATGTACTAAAACTTCAGGAAATACTGCACAAAATAGCTTGTAACTTTGCATTCAGCTCTCTATCACATGGCATTGCATACAAGTAGGTGTGAATGTACACACAATACCCCCACACACAGAAAGCTTTTTTTACACTTACACAAGTGTAAGAGAGGCGAAGTGGTATTTGATGCAGCAGTGGCAGCATTCAACCCGGCCATTGAAGAACTTCAGGATGCATGTGGGGAACTGCACTCTTGTAGGAAGAAGATCAGATCACATCGAGATGAAGTGTGTGTTTTGGATCATGTTGATCATGTATGTTATGTCACACTTATATTATATTATTATATTATTTTATATTAACTTTCTATGGCATCCAAATTTATTTTGTCACTCAATGTATCAGTATTGGAACTCCACCCCCTGTCAGTGATACATACTTCAACAATTAATAATTTTTAATTATTGACACTACTGTGCTGAAAAAATATTATTTTATGCCATTTTCTTCATTTCCCTTGCAGTCTGTGTACCTTCCATATGTGGCTGTGGGTGTTTGAAAGAAGGTGTTTAAGAGATGTGTGATACCATGCTTCAAATGGAATGACTGCTGTTACAAAGTTACTGACCCAAAATGTCTTGCATTCGATGCTGGCTATGCTACTCTCAGGGCTGAAGGCATTGGAAGCCATCACCAAATTCTTGCTGACTGGAATCATCAATATTCAGGAGATTGGATTTGATGTTCACCTTGCACTGTTCTGTAATGGTAGAATATCTGCTTATATCGATGTCATCTTCTTCGGGCAATCTCCTACCAGGCTCTCAGTGACCCTTCCTATCTTCAATCCACTCGCTCTGGTTGCTGACCTAGCTGAAAGGGCTATTCCAGGCATAGGCAGGAAGAAGAGGAGCATCGGGAAGAGGATGAATAAAGTGTTCATGTGAGCGTGAATGTGTGTGTGTGTGTGTGTGTGTGTGTGTGTGTGTGTGTGTGTGTGTGTGTGTTTGAGTGTGTGCGTTGAAAGAAAAAAATACAGCTAGAAATCTGAGTAACTATCCATCCTCCATTTAAATCAATTTAATTTAATCCCCAACAATTGGAAACTATCTCATTTTGGGGAGCTAAATTTTTCCCTACTTCAATTCCAACAGGCAGATGTATCAGTTTCTGACTGACTACATACTCTTTCATCACACATCAGTAGTGTACACGTATAGTAGATGCATGCCATTCGGAGGAGCTACAGTTATTAAAATGTGTCACCACCAAGGGGTGTCTTTGGGTTTGCTAATTACTCTCTGTGAATTCTGATACAGTATCATGACAGCTTCTATGACTACAGAGTTTTGTGTTTATGCGTTACAGGTGCTGTGTACATGATATCTGGTTCCTCATCTCTCCTGCTAGGTTGGCTGAACCCTTCAAGCACACTGGATCCATCTACCCCACCAGATACTGACGTGAAGTGCCATCATATTCACCCATTAAGAGGATCCTGGATGTAGTGTAGTAAAGGATCAGAATACATAGCATATTGTAGTGTAGTTAGTAGTAGCCTAGTAGTGCAGTGTGGTGTGGTGCTTATAACATAACCTTATAATATAACATATATAGTATTGTATTTTCGATTAGTTCAAAGATTGTGATTATGAATGATTATTCTATCTATAACCGGTCCCCTAGTTTATCGTAGCTTGAACAAATTCAAGACTAAGCTTAAGCTAAAATTCGGGTGTCTACCATAATTGAAATTATTACCTGTCTGTCTGCATGGCGTGTACCGAAATATCTAAGAGACCGGAATTAGAGCTAGAAGAATCACTGCATTCATGATCAGCTATTTACCATTTACTGTATGTGATGCACATATAGATTGTTGATTTGTGTAATAATTGGGTTGAGTGTGATATGGAGTGAAGAGCAAATTTTCCCAATTGGACCACAGTATGGTGTGTGTGTATGTGTGTGTGTGTGTGTGTGTGTGTGTGTGTGTGTGTGTGTGTGTGTGTGTTTGTGTGTGTGTGTGTGTTTGTGTGTGTGGGGGGGGGGGGAATAGTGAATTGTGAGGTTTGGGGTTCTGTTAGGTAATTATTGATCACTAACAGTGTATGGTACGTTTCATTGTGTGTAAAGATTGGAATGTACAGTGTAGCCAGTTATTTTGCGTAGCATACTTCTTGCTCCTCAAATTTCATGCACTTCACATACAAAATAACATGCCTATATTTAGGTTTGGGTTATAAGCCTTGCCTGACACAAAATCATAGTGGCAAGCACTGCTTGACACAAACATTGTTAGTAACATTATTTGTACACATATGGTATGTACCTATTTGCGTGTTTGTGCGTATATATATATATATATATATATATACATACAATGCATGTGTGTGGTGTGTTTGTGTTGTGTCTGCATATTCTGTATGTGTGCATGTGAATGTCCATACGTTAGTGCATGCATTGGTTTGTTGGCTGTTTGTATGTGGTAAATGTGGATTAAAATGGGAATTTGATGCATAGTGTAGCCAATTCTCCTTACATACACAAAAACTAAATTATACTGACAAGCATCATTTAGCACAAGTTTATATAATATTATTATGTAACATATTATAAATTATAATAAATAATATAATATTATTATAATATTATAAATTGTGTTTCACTTACTCACACACTCACTCACACACACACACACACACACACACACACACACACACACACACACACACACACACACAAACACATACGTGTACCCATCTACACCCCACACGCATACAGGTGACTATTGATTACTAACATTATGTGTATGTAAGTACACGGTTGTTAGGTTTCAAATGTCTGCTTATGATGTATTATAATAATCTAATTACCCCAAGTACTGTTTGCCTTTATTTTAACTTTACAACATTAAAAGCTTCACTGTATCTAACAGAAGTGTGCGTGCGTGCATTGCTTAATAATGATAGTGATAATCCAGGTTTAAGTCTTTCAAATCATTCATATACGGTTGATTTTGCTCACTTAATCGATCCCCGGGTTCGTCAAACGGACATGCGACGACGCATACGACAGCACAAACGTCACAGGAGGACTGTCAGTACAGCGAACAGTACAAGTTCTGAATCAATAGTATTTCAGCTGATATATTCGTCATAGGATAGTCAGAAAGCATGCAATATTTCAGAATTTTTCAGCATTTCACAACGTTAACAGTGTTTTAACTCTCGTCTCTGGTAATTGATCGATTTCGGATACTAGCAATAATGCATGCCACAAACTACGAATTCTTTCTTCTAAGTCAATTTCATGGACGGCACTAAGAGAAAGGTGAGTTACAACTGCACTAAGTCTAGTGGGAATTCCGTAGACTCGGTATTCCAAATAATAATAATTATAACTGTCCGGAAATTGATCCGTTACACTACAATGATGTCATCACGCATGCGTAGACTTTAAAAGCAGAGAATCCGATCGTAACTGTTCATATCCAATCCAAGGAGGCAATCTTATGAAACAGTTATTTGTCTAGACTTGGTAACGTATAACGACTATATGGCCGTGAGGACAGCAGGCTGCGGTCCTTTCATTCTGGTAGTTCTCTTACTATCGGTGTACTACGGTCTGGTGCAGGGCCAATGCGGCACTTGTCCGAACGACGCCAACTGCAATCATCAACACAACGCTCTGTTGGGGTAGGTCTACGCGGTTGTGTTAGAAGGTGTCGAGGCTACTGGATATGTAAACTGCAGACTACAACTTCGAATCAGTAACCTGTTCTCCCAAATATTCGTCATTAACTTTTGTCTACCTGCAAACGGGAGTTTACTCCAGTTTGGCATGCGTGGCCATGCTCCTCATATATATTGCTTGTGTAGCTACAGAGATACTCACTTTCCGTTTCAATGGTATATGGATACATCGATCTATCCTATTTTGAGTATTTATTAAATACCTTCCCGCAGATAGAAGGCGTTTAAGAATCGATGGCCTTGCCACAGCAGTCATTAGACTGAGGACTAAGAGCTGCTGTAAACACCTTAAGATATTCATGGTAATAATAGAGTCCACTCTTGGGTTTTAGTGTTTATGGACCACTGGATTATATGGCACCTTCACAAATAACTCCCATGCAGTTAACTGTATTGTGTACACACTTAACATCCTGTTCTTTATTTGTGCACACAGGTACTGTGCCCATGTTATCTATGTCCGCGGATCTGTACAGACTTCATATCAAGAAAGTGCCAAGTATGGTGAAGGATACACAACAAGATGTGGGTTTCTTGGCTTGAATAGATGTCGTAGAACACGATACAAGTGAGTGTTTGGGTTTGACAGTTTACATGCAGTGGAATATATTGAAGGACACCTATGATGAAATTATTCCCCTACAAAGGAAGTTTATAGGCTCCAAGATTGACTTCCCTATATTTACTTCCTCCTCTCAAGTGTGCACACTCTGTACAGTGGGTAAAGCCCAGTCTCAATTAATAATTGATTATTTTTCAGTGTTTATTACAATTAAAGAAGTAAATTAAATACTATTACATTTGAGATTGCACTTAATAGATTGTATGTTTCTGTTGATGGATAAAATTAATATAATCTGTACATGTGTGTACATCTGTGTGCATACACATGATACACGTGTGTGTGTGTGTGTGTGTGTGTGTGTGTGTGTGTGTGTGCATGAGTGCGTGCATACGTGCGTGTGTGTGCATATGTGTTGTGCATTTGTATGTGTGTGTATGTACATACGTGTACGCACGTGTGTGTGTGTGTACGTGTGTGTGTTTACTTGTGTGCATGTGTGTATGCATGTGCATGAGTAGGTGTAAGTACATGTGTGCTTGTGCGTGTATGAGTGTGGTAGCAAGTACATACCATTGTATGTGTGCATGTGAATGTGTGTTTGTGCATCTACTGTAATAAACTCATCTACTGTACTGTAAATTAGTTACATTCTGATATATAGTAGCACCAGTTCTCATGTTTGAGACACACAATCCCATTGTATGTTTCTTGCTATCATTGTCCTACAGAACGAAATATTTGACAAGGTATAATACAACATATAGAACTGTAATCCAGTGTGAGAGGAGATGCTGCTTAGGATACACAGGAACAGCTCCAAACTGTCAAGGTGAGTTGCATTTATTGTACATACAATCACACTGGCACAGACATATGAACACATGAAACCCAAACCTTATAAAAGGAGAGTAACTCCCAATTAAGGCACTTTGACTGCTGAAGATGACCCACAGACTAACATGCAACTACGTATACATGAGGACTGAAATTCAAGGAGGGAGGAGTGTAGTACACAGAATAACTGGCTGCACATTTGTGTCCTTGTATATACGCACTCACAACCACATACATAACTAAACTGTAACTGAAACTGAAAACAGCCTGTAAGTTAGATTACTGACATACACGGCTGTTGTAGGTTTCATACATACCTGACACATATATCTCTGAGATGTACATATAATTATGTACAGTACTGAAACGTTTGAAGATTGGAGTATATATACTTCCCACACAAAATAACCGAATACATCGTTTGTGTCCTTATATAAACACACTCACAACTACAATAACAACAGACTTAACTCATGCTAAAACATCTACAAGGGTGTATCTGAAACTGAAAACAGCCTGTAAGTTAGGTTACTAACATACATGTACGCATGTACAGATACGTGTGTGTGGACTGCACACACACACACACACACACACACACACACACACACACACACACACACACACACACACACACACACACACACACACACACACACACACACACACACACACACACACACACACACACACACACACAC
>OZ026552.1:3596547-3599047 GCA_964020155.1 Chondrilla cf. caribensis | reverse complement strand
ATATTATATCAGAAGATTATTTTATACGAAGACACATGAAGCATTGTGATGACTTATCCTGTGCAATACAGCAGTCTGTAACCCATCCCGTTCTAACTATAATATGCATTTCTGTCTTACACACACTCAAACACACACGATGTTAGTGATCAATATTCACCTAGCAGAACCCATACCTTCCAATTCACTACTATAGTTCCCTCCAGTCCACAAAACAATACCCAGCAAAACATTAGAATCCTTTTGCACATGCATGTCTGTTATAGGCTGGAGATTTTCCTTTGATCATAATACATAGTAACTATCAGTATTGTACTTCTTACACAGCCATCTGCACCCCTTCCTGTCTGAATAATGGAACCTGTTCATCACCTGGTGTATGTAACTGTACAGCTGAATGGTCTGGAGAACGTTGTGGCGATCGTAAGTTATATTGGATGTAACAATATAATTCAGAAGGTTGTTATGTACAAAGACACATGAAGCATTATGTTGATTTAACCTATTCAAAACAGCTGTCTGTAACCCACCCTTTCTAACTACATTCCAGTCGTTAGCACACACACACACACACACACACACACACACACACACACACACACACACACACACACACACACACACACACACACACACACACACACACACACACACACACACACATGATGTTAGTGAACAATATTCACCTAGCAGAACCCATACTTTCCAATTCACTACACTATAGTTCCCTCCAGTCCACAAACCTTCCAATACTCAGCAAAACATTAGAATCCTTCTGTAGTTGCTGTCTGTTATAGGCTGGAGATTTTTCTTTGATCATATACATGGTCACTATCACTTATTGTACTTCTTACACAGCCATCTGCACCCCTGCCTGTCAGAATAACGGAACCTGTTCATCACCTGGAGTATGTAACTGTACAGCTGAATGGTCAGGACTACACTGTGGCAATCGTAAGTTAAATTGAATGTAACAATATAATTCAGAAGGTTGTTATGTACAAAGACACATGAAGCATTATAATGTTGATTTATCCTGTTCAATACATCTGTCTGCAACTCATCCCGTTCTTGCAGGGGTACCTGTACTGCTCCCATAACAATTAATACACACACTGCTTTGTGTGCATGTGCGTGTGTGTGAGTGCATGAATACGAATCACAAATTTCAGTGTACATTTCATGTTTGTATAATTGTGTTGGGTGATTCACGATTGTCACTACAATTCAGTCCATGTACAGAGGATTCTATTACACTTATGTGGCTACACTGTGCTTGCCCATTTTTACAACCATACAAACATTTATGCATACGCCAAATCAACCAATGCACACACACACTCACACTCACACACACACTCACACACACACACACACACACATACATACCCACAAGGTTAGTGATCAATATTCACCTAGCAGGAAACATACCTTCAATCCAGTGTGTGTGCCTGTGTGGGTGCTTGCGGGAGTGGGTGTGTGCATGCGTACCTGTGGATGCATGATATAGATTTCAAGACATACATATTTGTGTCAAGCAATGCTTGCCGTTATAATCAATGTCAGGGAAGGTTCAAACGAAAACCAAATGTTTCCATGATATTTGGTATGTGAACTGAAATTTGAGAAGGAAGAAGTATGCCAATCAAAACAAATGGCTACACTGCACATTCCAGTCTTTACACACACACACACACACACACACACACACACACACACACACACACACACACACACACACACACACACACACACACACACACACACACACACACACACACACACACACACACACACACACACACACACACACACACACACACACACACACACACACACACACACACACACACACACTCACACACACACACACATGCACACACGCACACACGCACACACGCACACACACACACACACACATGACGTTAGTGATTTAATATTCACCTAGCAGAACCCATACTTTCCAATTCACTGCACCATAGATCCCTCCAGTCCACAAAACCTTCCAATACTCATCATTAGAATCCTTCTGTAGTTGCTGTCTGTTATAGGCTGGAGATTTTTCTTTGATCATATACATGGTCACTATCACTTATTGTACTTCTTACACAGCCATCTGCACCCCTGCCTGTCGGAATAACGGAACCTGTTCATCACCTGGAGTATGTAACTGTACAGCTGAATGGTCAGGACTACACTGTGGCAATCGTAAGTTAAATTGAATGTAACAATATAATTCAGAAGATTGTTATGTACAAAGACACATGAAGCATTATAATGTTGATTCATCCTGTTCAATACATCTGTCTGCAACTCATCCTGTTCTTGCAGGGGTACCTGTACTGCTCCCATAACAATTAATGCACACACTGCTTTGTGTATTGTACTTGTGTGTATTTGTATTGTCAGTATTGTACTTCTTACACAGCCATCTGTACCCCTGCCTGTCAGAATAGCGGAACCTGTTCATCACCTGGTGTATGTAACTGTACAGCTGAAT
>OZ026552.1:3579047-3589047 GCA_964020155.1 Chondrilla cf. caribensis | reverse complement strand
TACATATCTAAATATATCTGTACAATAACATTATGTGTCATGTATAAAATCTTTGACTTGAATCTATGATATGTACTGACTGGTATTCTGTGAGGATGGGGATATGTTATACTATAATGTCCACCACCTCCCAAAACATGCTATCATCCTACATTCTGAATAGTGTTAACTGTCATACCTCAAAATTCTTTCCCAGTCTGGGCATAATTCGGAATTATCATCTCACTATATCAGGGACACCACCCAACAAGACAGTTTATTATTGTCACCTACATGAGTTCTAGGTTACTGCAGCTGATTTATCTGCAGTTGTAATTCAGAACCCATTAAATTTGTTGAATCAATTGCACCACTCATAGGTGATAATTATATATTAATTTACATAATCAAACAAGTATGCACTTTATTCATGCATATTTAAATATTTCTCCAGGTATTGTGCCAGTTCTCGCTATGTCCAGATGTCTTCACAGGAACAGTATTCTACCCAGGTACAGTATCAAGACCGATACAGAACATTCTGTTTTAGTTTGAGTGGCCTTTTTCGATGCTACAAAACACGAACTAGGTAATTGAAAGTGTGCACACAGCTTCATTTAGTCTGCATACACAGTCCTTTACCTGGTTTATCACTTAGATATTTAGAGATTAGGACTGTATGTAAGGAAAACAAGAGTTAAAATCAATCTACTTTGAGGGTATTTGATAACCATTGGTGTGATTGTGAGTGGTTCTGAGAGTACAGGATTCAATAGCTAGTTGGTGTACGTACCTTGTTGTAGTAGTGCATGGTGTGTTACCTGATGATAATAATATTATTATAATAGAATATTGGTGAAATAGCATTATCATGATATGCTACAGGTACAGAAGTGTGTTGAAAAATCGTACTGTATATCACTCGGAAATGCAGTGTGATCTTTCGTGCCGTGAGGGATACTCAGGAATTGCACCCAACTGTCAACGTGAGTTTCAGTCGGCACATAATTAATTATTGCCCCTTTTGTGTGTGTAAAGTGTGTGTGTCTGTGTGTGTGTGTGTGTGTGTGTGTGTGTGTGTGTGTGTGTGTGTGTGTGTGTGTGTGTGTGTGTGTGTGTGTGTGTGTGTGTGTGTGTGTGTGTGTGTGCGTGCCTGACTGCGTACGTTTGTGTGAGTACATGACATGGATTTCAGTGCAAATGTGCCTATTTGTGCAAAGTCATACTTGTCACTATGATTTGTGTAAACCACTGATTAATGTAAACATGCAACTACGTATACATGAGCACTGAATTCAAGGAGGGAGGAGTGTAGTACTCAGAATACCTGGCTGCACATTTGTGTCCTTGTATACACACACACCCACAACCACATACATAACTAAACTGTAACTGAAACTGAAAACAGCCTGTAAGTTAGGTTACTTGCATACACGGTTGTTGTAGGCTTCATACATACCTGACATATATATATCTGAGATGTACGTACAAATATGTACTGGAATGTTAGGAGATTGGAGTATACGTACTTCACAAAATAACTGAATACACTATGCATTCCTGTGCTCATAGCTTGTGTACACACACACAAACACACACACACACGCACATTCACATGCACAAACACTCACACACACACACACATGCACACACACACACTCACACGTTCCACACACACATGAACACACACAGACACACATGCACACATACACAAATACACCACAAAACACATACACACAGAGACACACACACAAGATGATAGTAACCAATATTTAGTTGTATATGTACACCTACGTATGTAGGAATATTGTAGAAATGATCTTTTTTGAGTGGTCAAGCGTACACACACACACACACACAGACAAAATAGTTTATGAGATTTTTCTGTGATTCCGTGCATAGTATATAATATTATAGTGACTACCACCTAAAATTATTGTACTTTTCATACAGCTATAGCTCACTGCACCCCTGCCTGTCAGAATAACGGAACCTGTTCATCACCTGGTGTATGTAACTGTACAGCTGAATGGTCTGGAGAAAGTTGTGGAGATCGTAAGTTATATTGGATGGAACAATACTATTCAGAAAAAAAAAATTATGCCAAGATACATGAAGCATTATGTTGATTTATCCTGTCCAATGCAGCTGTCTGTAACCCACCCTTTCTAACTGCATTCCCGTCTGTACACACACACATGATGTTAATGATCAATATTCACCTAACAGATCCCATACCTTCCAATTCACTACACTATACTTCCCTCCAGTCCACAAAACACTACCCAGCAAAACATTAGAATCCTTCCGTACAGGCTGTCAGCTATAGGCTGGAGATTATTTTCTGATCATACATGGTAACTATCACTTATAGTACTTCTTACACAGCCATCTGCACCCCTGCCTGTCAGAATAATGGAACCTGTTCATCACCTGGAGTATGTAACTGTACAGCTGAATGGTCTGGAGAACTTTGTGGAGATCGTAAGTTATATTGGATGTAACAATATATTATGTATTTCAGAAGATTGTTGTATATGAAGACACACGAAGCATTAATTAAGTTGATTTATCCTGTCCGATATACAGCTATCTATAATCCACATTTTCTAACTACATTTTAGTCTACATCCACACCCACCCACACCTTTACCCACCCATTCACTTGCACACACCCACTTGCATGCACACACACACACACACACACACACACACACACACACACACACACACACACACACACACACACACACACACACACACACATGCACACACACACACACACATACACACACTATGTTAGTGATCAATATTCACCTAGCAGAACCGTGCTTTCCAATTCACTACATTATAGTTCCCTCCAGTCCATATAACCTTAACCTCACAATACCCAGCAAAACATTAGAATCAATCTGTACATGCCGTCAATTATAGGCTGGAGATATTTCTTTGATTATATACATGGTCACTTATTGTACTTCTTACACAGCCATCTGCACCCCTGCCTGTCAGAATAACGGAACCTGTTCATCACCTGGTGTATGTAACTGTACAGCTGAATGGTCGGGAGAACGTTGTGGAGATCGTGAGTTATATCGGATGGAACAATGTATATATTTCAGAAGATTGTTATATACGAAGACACACGAAGCATTAAGTTGATTTATTCTGTCCAATACAGCTATCTATAACCCACATTTTTAACTACATTTTAGTCTACATCCACACCTACCCACACCAACACACACAGGCACCTACACACACACACTCACTCGCACACACCCATTCACCTGCACACACACACACACACACACACACACACACACGCACGCACGCACACACACACACACACACACAAACATGTACACACACTATGTTAGTGATCAATATTCACCTAGCAGAACCCATAGCTTCCAATTCACTACATTATAGTTCCCTCCAGTCCATAAAACCTTAACCTTACAATACCCAGCAAAACATTAGAATCCTTCTGTACATGCCGTCAGTTATAGGCTGGAGATATTTCTTTGATCATACATGGTAACTATCACTTATTGTACTTCTTACACAGCCATCTGCACCCCTGCCTGTCAGAATAACGGAACCTGTTCATCACCTGGAGTATGTAACTGTACAGCTGAATGGTCGGGAGAACTTTGTGGAGATCGTAAGTTATATTGGATGTAACAATACTATTCAGAAAACAAATTTTTATGCCAAGATACATGAAGCACTATGTTGATTTATCCTGTCCAATGCATCTGTCTGTAACCCACCCTTTCTAACTGCATTCCCGTCTTTACACACACACACACACACACGCACGCACGCACGCACGCAAGCACACACGCACGCACGCACGCACGCACAACACACACACACGATTTTCATGATCACTATTCACCTAACAGATCCCATACCTTCCAATTCACTACATTATAGTTCCCTCCAGTCCACAAAACACTACCCAGCAAAACTTTAGAATCCTTCTGTACATGCTGTCAGTTATAGGCTAGAGATTTTTCTTTGATCATATACATGGTCACTATCACTTATTGTACTTCTTACACAGCCATCTGCACCCCTGCCTGTCAGAATAATGGAACCTGTTCATCACCTGGAGTATGTAACTGTACAGCTGAATGGTCAGGACTACACTGTGGCAACCGTAAGTTAAATTGAATGTAACAATATAATTCAGAAGATTGTTATGTACAAAGACACATGAAGCATTATAATGTTGATTTATCCTGTTCAATACATCTGTCTGCAACTCATCCTGTTCTTGCAGGGGTACCTGTACTGCTCCCATAACAATTAATACACACACTGCTTTGTGTGCATGTGCGTGTGTGTGAGTGCGTGAATACGAAACGCAAATTTCAGTGTACATTTCATGTTTGTATAATTGTGTTGGGTGATTCATGATTGTCACTACAATTCAGTCCATGTACAGAGGATTCTATTACACTTATGTGGCTACACTGTGCTTGCCCATTTTTACAACCATACAAACATTTATGCATATGCCAAATCAACCAATGCACACACACACACACACACACACACACTCACACACACACACACACACACACACACACACACACACACACACACACATACATACCCACAAGGTTAGTGATCAATATTCACCTAGCAGGAAACACACCTTCAATCCAGTGTGCGTGCCTGTGTGGGTGCTTGCGGGAGTGGGTGTGTACATGCACGCCTGTGGATGCATGATATAGATTTCAAGACATATTTGTGTCAAGCAATGCTTGCCGTTATAATCAATGTCAGGGAAGGTTCAAACGAAAACCAAATGTTTCCATGATATTTGGTATGTGAACTGAAATTTGAGAAGGAAGAAGTATGCCAATCAAAACAAATGGCTACACTGCACATTCCAGTCTTTACACACATGCACCCACACATACACACACACACACACACACACACACACACACACACACACACACGCACACACACACACTATGTTAGTGATCAATATTCACCTAGCAGAACCCATACCTTCCAATTCACTACACTATACTTCCCTCCAGTCCACAAAACAATGCCCAGCATAACATTAGAATTCTTCCGTACAGGCTGTCAGCTATAGGCGGAGATTATTTTCTGATCATACATGGTAACTATCACTTATTGTACTTTGTACACAGCCATCTGCACCCCTGCCTGTCAGAATAACGGAACCTGTTCATCACCTGATGTATGTAACTGTACAGCTGAATGGTCTGGAGAACGTTGTGGAGATCGTAAGTTATATTGGATGGATCATTATATGTATTTAAGAAGATTGTTATATATGAAGACACACGAAGCATTAAGTTGATTTATCCTGTCCGATATAAGTACAGCTATCTATAATCCACATTTTCTAACTACATTTTAGTCTACATCCACACCCACCCACACCTTTACCCACCCATTCACTTGCACACACCCACTTGCATGCACACACACACACGCACACATGCGCACACACACACATACAAACACTATGTTAGTGATCAATATTCACCTAGCAGAACCGTGCTTTTCAATTCACTACATTATAGTTCCCTCCAGTCCATATAACCTCAACCTTACAATACCCAACAAAACATTAGAATCAATCTGTACATGCCGTCAATTATAGGCTGGAGATTTTTCTTTGATCATATACATGGTCACTATCACTTATTGTACTTCTTACACAGCCATCTGCACCCCTGCCTGTCAGAATAACGGAACCTGTTCATCACCTGGTGTATGTAACTGTACAGCTGAATGGTCTGGAGAACGTTGTGGCAATCGTAAGTTATATTGGATGGAACATTATATAATACAGTGGAACCTCTCTATTACAAACCTCTGAATTGCAGAAACCTCTATAATAAGGACAGCATTCTGTATCCCAGTGTAGTACTGTTGTGTATTAAATGACCTCTGAATTGAGGAAACCTCTGTAATAAGGACTAAAATCAAGGTCCCAAAGTGTCCGTAATATAGAGGTTCCACTGTATAATATTCAGAATATTGTTATATATGAAGACATATGAAGCATGAAGTTGATTCATCCTGTCCGTTAAAGCCACGTACGTATCTATAATCCACATTTTCTAACTACATTCTAGTCTACACCCACAACCACACCCACACCCACGCCCACATCCACCCACTTACTCACACACCCAGTCACACACACACACACACACACACACACACACACACACACACACACACACACACACACACACACACACACACACACACACACACACACACACACACACACACACACTATTTTAGTGATCAATATTCACCTAGCAGATCCCATACCTTCCAATTCACTACACTATAGTTCCCTCCAGTCCATACAGCCTTACAATACCCAACAGAACATTAGAATCCTTCCATACATGCTGTCAGTTATAGGCTGGAGATTTTTCTTTGATTATATACATGGTAACTATCACTTATTGTACTTTGTACACAGCCATCTGCACCCCTGCCTGTCAGAATAACGGAACCTGTTCATCACCTGGTGTATGTAACTGTACAGCTGAATGGTCTGGAGAACGTTGTGGTGATCGTAGCCTCTCATCTTGTCCCAGCAATGCCTGTAGTTCGCTACACAATTTCAGTGCAGGGTGGGTCTGTATTATATTATTAAGTCTACTGTATGGTAGTTTTGCAAGTGAAAATTATGAAGTACATCATACATATCTAAATATACCTGTACAATAACATTATGTGTCATGTATAAAATCTTTGACTTGAATCTATGATATGTACTGACTGGTATTCTGTGAGGATGGGGATATGTTATACTATAATGTCCACCACCTCCCAAAACATGCTATCATCCTACATTCTGAATAGTGTTAACTGTCATACCTCAAAATTCTTTCCCAGTCTGGGCATAATTCGGAATTATCATCTCACTATATCAGGGACACCACCCAACAAGACAGCTTATTATTGTCACCTACATGAGTGCTAGGTTACTGCAGCTGATTTATCTGCAGTTGTAATTCAGAACCCATTAAATTTGTTGAATCAATTGCACCACTCATAGGTGATAATTATATATTAATTTACATAATCAAACAAGTATGCACTTTATTCATGCATATTTAAATATTTCTCCAGGTATTGTGCCAGTTCTCGCTATGTCCAGATGTCTTCACAGGAACAGTATTCTACCCAGGTACAGTATCAAGACCGATACAGAACATTCTGTTTTAGTTTGAGTGGCCTTTTTCGATGCTACAAAACACGAACTAGGTAATTGAAAGTGTGCACACAGCTTCATTTAGTCTGCATACACAGTCCTTTACCTGGTTTATCACTTAGATATTTAGAGATTAGGACTGTATGTAAGGAAAACAAGAGTTAAAAATCAATCTACTTTGAGGGTATTTGATAACCATTGGTGTGATTGTGAGTGGTTCTGAGAGTACAGGATTCAATAGCTAGTTGGTGTACGTACATTGCTTCATTAGTGCATGGTGTGTTACCTGATGATAATGTTATAATAGCATATTGGTGAAATAGCATTATCATGATATGCTACAGGTACAGAAGTGTGTTGAAAAATCGTACTGTATATCACTCGGAAATGCAGTGTGATCTTTCGTGCCGTGAGGGATACTCAGGAATTGCACCCAACTGTCAACGTGAGTTTCAGTCGGCACATAATTAATTATTGCCCCTTTTGTGTGTGTAAAGTGTGTGTGTCTGTGTGTGTGTGTGTGTGTGTGTGTGTGTGTGTGTGTGTGTGTGTGTGTGTGTGTGTGTGTGTGTGTGTATGTGTGTGTGTGTGTGTGTGTGTGTGTGTGTGTGTGTGTGTGCGTGCCTGCATGCGTACGTTTGTGTGAGTACATGACATGGATTTCAGTGCAAATGTGCCTATTTGTGCAAAGTCATACTTGTCACTATGATTTGTGTAAACCACTGATTAATGTAAACATGCAACTACGTATACATGAGCACTGAATTCAAGGAGGGAGGAGTGTAGTACTCAGAATACCTGGCTGCACATTTGTGTCCTTGTATACACACACACCCACAACCACATACATAACTAAACTGTAACTGAAACTGAAAACAGCCTGTAAGTTAGGTTACTTGCATACACGGTTGTTGTAGGCTTCATACATACCTGACATATATATATCTGAGATGTACGTACAAATATGTACTGGAATGTTAGGAGATTGGAGTATACGTACTTCACAAAATAACTGAATACACTATGCATTCCTGTGCTCATAGCTTGTGTACACACACACAAACACACACACACACGCACATTCACATGCACAAACACTCACACACACACACACATGCACACACACACACTCACACGTTCCACACACACATGAACACACACAGACACACATGCACACATACACAAATACACCACAAAACACATACACACAGAGACACACACACAAGATGATAGTAACCAATATTTAGTTGTATATGTACACCTACGTATGTAGGAATATTGTAGAAATGATCTTTTTTGAGTGGTCAAGCGTACACACACACACACACACACACAGACAAAATAGTTTATGAGATTTTTCTGTGATTCCGTGCATAGTATATAATATTATAGTGACTACCACCTAAAATTATTGTACTTTTCATACAGCTATAGCTCACTGCACCCCTGCCTGTCAGAATAATGGAACCTGTTCATCACCTGGTGTATGTAACTGTACAGCTGAATGGTCTGGAGAAAGTTGTGGCGATCGTAAGTTATATTGGATGGAACAATACTATTCAGAAAAAAAAAATTATGCCAAGATACATGAAGCATTATGTTGATTTATCCTGTCCAATGCAGCTGTCTGTAACCCACCCTTTCTAACTGCATTCCCGTCTGTACACACACACATGATGTTAATGATCAATATTCACCTAACAGATCCCATACCTTCCAATTCACTACACTATACTTCCCTCCAGTCCACAAAACACTACCCAGCAAAACATTAGAATCCTTCCGTACAGGCTGTCAGCTATAGGCTGGAGATTATTTTCTGATCATACATGGTAACTATCACTTATTGTACTTCTTACACAGCCATCTGCACCCCTGCCTGTCAGAATAACGGAACCTGTTCATCACCTGGAGTATGTAACTGTACAGCTGAATGGTCGGGAGAACTTTGTGGAGATCGTAAGTTATATTGGATGTAACAATATATTATGTATTTCAGAAGATTGTTGTATATGAAGACACACGAAGCATTAAGTTGATTTATCCTGTCCGATATACAGCTATCTATAATCCACATTTTCTAACTACATTTTAGTCTACATCCACACCCACCCACACCTTTACCCACCCATTCACTTGCACACACCCACTCGCATGCACACACACACACACACGCACACATGCACACACACACACATACACACACTATGTTAGTGATCAATATTCACCTAGCAGAATCGTGCTTTCCAATTCACTACATTATAGTTCCCTCCAGTCCATATAACCTTAACCTTACAATATCCAGCAAAATATTAGAATCAATCTGTACATGCCGTCAATTATAGGCTGGAGATATTTCTTTGATTATATACATGGTCACTTATTGTACTTCTTACACAGCCATCTGCACCCCTGCCTGTCAGAATAACGGAACCTGTTCATCACCTGGTGTATGCAACTGTACAGCTGAATGGTCGGGAGAACGTTGTGGAGATCGTAAGTTATATTGGATGGAACATTATATGTATTTCAGAAGATTGTTATATACGAAGACACACGAAGCATTAAGTTGATTTATCCTGTCCGATATACAGCTATCTATAATCCACATTTTCTAACTACATTTTAGTCTACATCCACACCCACCCACACCTTTACCCACCCATTCACTTGCACACACCCACTCGCATGCACACACACACGCACACATGCACACACACACACATACACACACTATGTTAGTGATCAATATTCACCTAGCAGAATCGTGCTTTCCAATTCACT
>OZ026552.1:3566547-3571547 GCA_964020155.1 Chondrilla cf. caribensis | reverse complement strand
CTTGCAGGGGTACCTGTACTGCTCCCATAACAATTAATACACACACTGCTTTGTGTGCATGTGCGTGTGTGTGAGTGTGTGAATACGAAACACAAATTTCAGTGTACATTTCATGTTTGTATAATTGTGTTGGGTGATTCATGATTGTCACTACAATTCAGTCCATGTACAGAGGATTCTATTACACTTATGTGGCTACACTGTGCTTGCCCATTTTTACAACCATACAAACATTTATGCATATGCCAAATCAACCAATGCACACACACACACACACACACACACACACACACACACACACACACACACACACACACACACACACACACACACACACACACACACACACACACACACACACACACACACACACACACACACACACACACACACACACACACACACACACACACACACACACACACACACACACATACCCACAAGGTTAGTGATCAATATTCACCTAGCAGGAAACACACCTTCAATCCAGTGTGCGTGCCTGTGTGGGTGCTTGCGGGAGTGTGTGTGTGCATGCACGCCTGTGGATGCATGATATAGATTTCAAGACATACATATTTGTGTCAAGCAATGCTTCAAACGAAAACCAAATGTTTCCATGATTTTGGTATGTGAACTGAAATTTGAGAAGGAAGAAGTGTGCCAATCAAAACAAATGGCTACACTGCACATTCCAGTCTCTACACACATGCACCACACACACACACACACACACACACACACACACACACACACACACACACACACACACACACACACACACACACACACACACACACACACACACACACACACACACACACACACACACACGCACACCAACGCACACCCACACACACGCACACACACATGATGTTAGTGAACAATATTCACCTAGCAGAACCCATACCTTCCAATTCACTACACTATACTTCCCTCCAGTCCACAAAACAATGCCCAGCATAACATTAGAATCCTTTGTACATGCATGTCAGTTATAGGCTGGAGATTTTCATTTAACTATAACTATCACTTATTGTACTTCTTACACAGCCATCTGCACCCCTGCCTGTCAGAATAACGGAACCTGTTCATCACCTGGAGTATGTAACTGTACAGCTGAATGGTCTGGAGAACGTTGTGGAGATCGTAAGTTATATTGAATGGATCATTATATGTATTTAAGAAGATTGTTATATACGAAGAAACACGAAGCATTAAGTTGATTTATCCTGTCCGATATACAGCTATCTATAATCCACATTTTCTAACTACATTTTAGTCTACATCCACACCCACCCACACCTTTACCCACCCATTCACTTGCACACACCCACTTGCATGCACACACACACACGCACACATGCGCACACACACACACATACAAACACTATGTTAGTGATCAATATTCACCTAGCAGAACCGTGCTTTCCAATTCACTACATTATAGTTCCCTCCAGTCCATATAACCTCAACCTTACAATACCCAACAAAACATTAGAATCAATCTGTACATGCCGTCAATTATAGGCTGGAGATTTTTCTTTGATCATATACATGGTCACTATCACTTATTGTACTTCTTACACAGCCATCTGCACCCCTGCCTGTCAGAATAACGGAACCTGTTCATCACCTGGTGTATGTAACTGTACAGCTGAATGGTCTGGAGAACGTTGTGGCAATCGTAAGTTATATTGGATGGAGATGGAACATTATATAATACAGTGGAACCTCTCTATTACAAACCTCTGAATTGCAGAAACCTCTATAATAAGGACAGCATTCTGTATCCCAGTGTAGTACTGTTGTGTATTAAATGACCTCTGAATTGAGGAAACCTCTGTAATAAGGACTAAAATCAAGGTCCCAAAGTGTCCGTAATATAGAGGTTCCACTGTATAATATTCAGAATATTGTTATATATGAAGACATATGAAGCATTAAGTTGATTCATCCTGTCCGTTAAAGCTACGTACGTATCTATAATCCACATTTTCTAACTACATTCTAGTCTACACCCACAACCACACCCACACCCATGCCCACATCCACCCACTTACTCGCACACCCAGTCACACACACACACACACACACACACACACACACACACACACACACACACACACACACACACACACACACACACACACACACACACACACACACACACACACACACACACACACACACACACACACACACACACACACACACACACACACACACACACACACACACACACACACACACACACACACACACACACACACACACACACACACACACACACACACACACACACACACACACACACACACACACACACACACACACACACACACACACACACACACACACACACACACACACACACACACACACACACACACACACACACACACACACACACACACACACACACACACACACACACACACACACACACACACACACACACACACACACACACACACACACACACACACACACACACACACACACACACACACACACACACACACACACACACACACACACACACACACACACACTATTTTAGTGATCAATATTCACCTAGCAGATCCCATACCTTCCAATTCACTACACTATAGTTCCCTCCAGTCCATACAGCCTTACAATACCCAACAGAACATTAGAATCCTTCCATACATGCTGTCAGTTATAGGCTGGAGATTTTTCTTTGATTATATACATGGTAACTATCACTTATTGTACTTTGTACACAGCCATCTGCACCCCTGCCTGTCAGAATAATGGAACCTGTTTATCACCTGGAGTATGTAACTGTACAGCTGAATGGTCTGGAGAACGTTGTGGTGATCGTAGCCTCTCATCTTGTCCCAGCAATGCCTGTAGTTCGCTACACAATTTCAGTGCAGGGTGGGTCTGTATTATAATATTATTAAGTCTACTGTATGGTAGTTTTGCAAGTGAAAATTATGAAGTACATCATACATATCTAAATATACCTGTACAATAACATTATGTGTCATGTATAAAATCTTTGACTTGAATCTATGATATGTACTGACTGGTATTCTGTGAGGATGGGGATATGTTATACTATAATGTCCACCACCTCCCAAAACATGCTATCATCCTACATTCTGAATAGTGTTAACTGTCATACCTCAAAATTCTTTCCCAGTCTGGGCATAATTCGGAATTATCATCTCACTATATCAGGGACACCACCCAACAAGACAGTTTATTATTGTCACCTACATGAGTGCTAGGTTACTGCAGCTGATCTATCTGCAGTTGTAATTCAGAACCCATTAAATTTGTTGAATCAATTGCACCACTCATAGGTGATAATTATATATTAATTTACATAATCAAACAAGTATGCACTTTATTCATGCATATTAAATTTTTAAATATTTCTCCAGGTATTGTGCCAGTTCTCGCTATGTCCAGATGTCTTCACAGGAACAGTATTCTACCCAGGTACAGTATCAAGACCGATACAGAACATTCTGTTTTAGTTTGAGTGGCCTTTTTCGATGCTACAAAACACGAACTAGGTAATTGAAAGTGTGCACACAGCTTCATTTAGTCTGCATACACAGTCCTTTACCTGGTTTATCACTTAGATATTTAGAGATTAGGACTGTATGTAAGGAAAACAAGAGTTAAAATCAATCTACTTTGAGGGTATTTGATAACCATTGGTGTGATTGTGAGTGGTTCTGAGAGTACAGGATTCAATAGCTAGTTGGTGTACGTACCTTGTTGTAGTAGTGCATGGTGTGTTACCTGATGATACTAATATTATTATAATAGAATATTGGTGAAATAGCATTATCATGATATGCTACAGGTACAGAAGTGTGTTGAAAAATCGTACTGTATATCACTCGGAAATGCAGTGTGATCTTTCGTGCCGTGAGGGATACTCAGGAATTGCACCCAACTGTCAACGTGAGTTTCAGTCGGCACATAATTAATTATTGCCCCTTTTGTGTGTGTAAAGTGTGTGTGTCTGTGTGTGTGTGTGTGTGTGTGTGTGTGTGTGTGTGTGTGTGTGTGTGTGTGTGTGTGTGTGTGCGTGCCTGCATGCGTACGTTTGTGTGAGTACATGACATGGATTTCAGTGCAAATGTGCCTATTTGTGCAAAGTCATACTTGTCACTATGATTTGTGTAAACCACTGATTAATGTAAACATGCAACTACGTATACATGAGCACTGAATTCAAGGAGGGAGGAGTGTAGTACTCAGAATACCTGGCTGCACATTTGTGTCCTTGTATACACACACACCCACAACCACATACATAACTAAACTGTAACTGAAACTGAAAACAGCCTGTAAGTTAGGTTACTTGCATACACGGTTGTTGTAGGCTTCATACATACCTGACATATATATATCTGAGATGTACGTACAAATATGTACTGGAATGTTAGGAGATTGGAGTATACGTACTTCACAAAATAACTGAATACACTATGCATTCCTGTGCTCATAGCTTGTGTACACACACACAAACACACACACACACGCACATTCACATGCACAAACACTCACACACACACACACATGCACACACACACACTCACACGTTCCACACACACATGAACACACACAGACACACATGCACACATACACAAATACACCACAAAACACATACACACAGAGACACACACACAAGATGATAGTAACCAATATTTAGTTGTATATGTACACCTACGTATGTAGGAATATTGTAGAAATGATCTTTTTTGAGTGGTCAAGCGTACACACACACACACACACAGACAAAATAGTTTATGAGATTTTTCTGTGATTCCGTGCATAGTATATAATATTATAGTGACTACCACCTAAAATTATTGTACTTTTCATACAGCTATAGCTCACTGCACCCCTGCCTGTCAGAATAACGGAACCTGTTCATCACCTGGTGTATGTAACTGTACAGCTGAATGGTCTGGAGAACGTTGTGGAGATCGTAAGTTATATTGGATGGAACA
>OZ026552.1:3561547-3564047 GCA_964020155.1 Chondrilla cf. caribensis | reverse complement strand
AGTACAGCTATCTATAATCCACATTTTCTAACTACATTTTAGTCTACATCCACACCCACCCACACCTTTCACCACCCATTCACTTGCACACACCCACTTGCATGCACACACACACACGCACACATGCGCACACACACACATACAAACACTATGTTAGTGATCAATATTCACCTAGCAGAACCGTGCTTTCCAATTCACTACATTATAGTTCCCTCCAGTCCATATAACCTCAACCTTACAATACCCAACAAAACATTAGAATCAATCTGTACATGCCGTCAATTATAGGCTGGAGATTTTTCTTTGATCATATACATGGTCACTATCACTTATTGTACTTCTTACACAGCCATCTGCACCCCTGCCTGTCAGAATAACGGAACCTGTTCATCACCTGGTGTATGTAACTGTACAGCTGAATGGTCTGGAGAACGTTGTGGCAATCGTAAGTTATATTGGATGGAACATTATATAATACAGTGGAACCTCTCTATTACAAACCTCTGAATTGCAGAAACCTCTATAATAAGGACAGCATTCTGTATCCCAGTGTAGTACTGTTGTGTATTAAATGACCTCTGAATTGAGGAAACCTCTGTAATAAGGACTAAAATCAAGGTCCCAAAGTGTCCGTAATATAGAGGTTCCACTGTATAATATTCAGAATATTGTTATATATGAAGACATATGAAGCATGAAGTTGATTCATCCTGTCCGTTAAAGCCACGTACGTATCTATAATCCACATTTTCTAACTACATTCTAGTCTACACCCACAACCACACCCACACCCACGCCCACATCCACCCACTTACTCACACACCCAGTCACACACACACACACACACACACACACACACACACACACACACACACACACACACACACACACACACACACACACTATTTTAGTGATCAATATTCACCTAGCAGATCCCATACCTTCCAATTCACTACACTATAGTTCCCTCCAGTCCATACAGCCTTACAATACCCAACAGAACATTAGAATCCTTCCATACATGCTGTCAGTTATAGGCTGGAGATTTTTCTTTGATCATATACATGGTAACTATCACTTATTGTACTTTGTACACAGCCATCTGCACCCCTGCCTGTCAGAATAATGGAACCTGTTCGTCACCTGGTGTATGTAACTGTACAGCTGAATGGTCTGGAGAACGCTGTGGTGATCGTAGCCTCTCTTCTTGTCCCAGCAATGCCTGTAGTTCGCTACACAATTTCAGTGCAGGGTGGGTCTGTATTATAATATTATTAAGTCTACTGTATGGTAGTTTTGCAGGTGAAAATTATGAAGTACATCATACATATCTAAATATACCTGTACAATAACATTATGTGTCATGTATAAAATCTTTGACTTGAATCTATGATATGTACTGACTGGTATTCTGTGAGGATGGGGATATGTTATACTATAATGTCCACCACCTCCAAAAACATGCTATCATCCTACATTCTGAATAGTGTTAACTGTCATACCTCAAAATTCTTTCCCAGTCTGGGCATAATTCGGAATTATCATCTCACTATATCAGGGACACCACCCAACAAGACAGCTTATTATTGTCACCTACATGAGTGCTAGGTTACTGCAGCTGATTTATCTGCAGTTGTAATTCAGAACCCATTTAATTTGTTGAATCAATTGCACCACTCATAGGTGATAATTATATATTAATTTACATAATCAAACAAGTATGCACTTTATTCATGCATATTTAAATATTTCTCCAGGTATTGTGCCAGTTCTCGCTATGTCCAGATGTCTTCACAGGAACAGTATTCTACCCAGGTACAGTATCAAGACCGATACAGAACATTCTGTTTTAGTTTGAGTGGCCTTTTTCGATGCTACAAAACACGAACTAGGTAATTGAAAGTGTGCACACAGCTTCATTTAGTCTGCATACACAGTCCTTTACCTGGTTTATCACTTAGATATTTAGAGATTAGGACTGTATGTAAGGAAAACAAGAGTTAAAATCAATCTACTTTGAGGGTATTTGATAACCATTGGTGTGATTGTGAGTGGTTCTGAGAGTACAGGATTCAATAGCTAGTTGGTGTACGTACCTTGTTGTAGTAGTGCATGGTGTGTTACCTGATGATAATAATGTTATTATAATAGAATATTGGTGAAATAGCATTATCATAATATGCTACAGGTACAGAAGTGTGTTGAAAAATCGTACTGTATATCACTCGGAAATGCAGTGTGATCTTTCCTGCCGTGAGGGATACTCAGGAATTGCACCCAACTGTCAACGTGAGTTTCAGTCCGCACATAATTAATTATTGCCCCTTTTGTGTGTGTAAAGTGTGTGTGTCTGTGTGTGTGTGTGTGTGTGTGTGTGTGTGTGTGTGTGTGTGTGTGTGTGTGTGTGTGTGTGTGTGTGTGTGTGTGTGTGTGCGTGCCTGCATGCGTACGTTTGTGTGAGTACATGACATGGATTTCAGTGCAAATGTGCCTATTTGTG
>OZ026552.1:3554047-3556547 GCA_964020155.1 Chondrilla cf. caribensis | reverse complement strand
ACTTATGTGGCTACACTGTGCTTGCCCATTTTTACAACCATACAAACATTTATGCATATGCCAAATCAACCAATGCACACACACACACACACACACACACACACACACACACACACACACACACACACACACACACACACACACACACACACACACACACACACACACACACACACACACACACACACACACACACACACACACACACACACACACACACACACACACACACACACACATACATACCCACACACACACACACACACACATACATACCCACAAGGTTAGTGATCAATATTCACCTAGCAGGAAACATACATTCAATCCAGTGTGTGTGCCTGTGTGGGTGCTTGTGGGAGTGGGTGTGTGCATGCATGCCTGTGGATGCATGATATAGATTTCAAGACATACATATTTGTGTCAAGCAATGCTTGCCGTTATAATCAATGTCAGGGAAGGTTCAAACGAAAACCAAATGTTTCCATGATATTTGGTATGTGAGCTGCAATTTGAGAAGGAAGAAGTATGCCAATCAAAACAAATGGCTACACTGCACATTCCAGTCTTTACACACATGCACCCGCACACACACACACACACACACACACACACACACACACGCGCGCGCGCGCACACACACACATGATGTTAGTGAACAATATTCACCTAGCAGAACCCATACTTTCCAATTCACTACACTATAGTTCCCTCCAGTCCACAAAACAATGCCCAGCATAACATTAGAATCCTTTGTACATGCATGTCAGTTATAGGCTGGAGATTTTTCTTTGATCATATACGTGGTCACTATCACTTATTGTACTTCTTACACAGCCATCTGCACCCCTGCCTGTCAGAATAACGGAACCTGTTCATCACCTGGTGTATGTAACTGTACAGCTGAATGGTCTGGAGAACGTTGTGGAGATCGTAAGTTATATTGGATGAAACATTATATATAATATTATTTCAGAAGATTATTTTATACGAAGACACATGAAGCATTGTGATGACTTTTCCTGTGCAATACAGCAGTCTGTAACCCATCCCGTTCTAACTATAATGTGCATTTTTGTCTTACACACACACACACACACACACACACTATGTTAGTGAACAATATTCACCTAACAGAACCCATACCTTCCAATTCGCTACACTATAGTTCCCTCCAGTCCACAAAACAATGCCCAGCATAACATTAGAATCCTTCCGTACATGCATGTCAGTTATAGGCTGGAGATTTTCCTTTGATCATAATACATAGTAACTATCACTTATTGTACTTCTTACACAGCCATCTGCACCCCTGCCTGTCAGAATAATGGAACCTGTTCATCACCTGGAGTATGTAACTGTACAGCTGAATGGTCTGGAGAACGTTGTGGAGATCGTAAGTTATTTTGGATGTAACTATGTATTTCAGAAGATCATTTTATACGAAGACACATGAAGCATCATAATGGTTTATTCTATCCAATACAGCTGTCTGTAACACATCCTGTTCTAACGGTGATATTTACTACTCCTAACAATTAAAACACACACACCTAGCAGGAAAACATACTTTCCAATGTGCATACCTGTGTGGGTGTATGTGTGTGTGGGTGTGTGCACGCATGACTGTGGGTGCATAATATGAATTTCAGGACACACGTATGCTTGCCATTATATCACACACACACACACACACACACACACACACACACACACACACACACACACACACACACACACACACACACACACACACACACACACACACATGACGTTAGTGATTTAATATTCACCTAGCAGAACCCATACTTTCCAATTCACTGCACCATAGTTCCCTCCAGTCCACAAACCTTCCAATACTCAGCAAAACATTAGAATCCTTCTGTAGTTGCTGTCTGTTATAGGCTGGAGATTTTTCTTTGATCATATACATGGTCACTATCACTTATTGTACTTCTTACACAGCCATCTGCACCCCTGCCTGTCAGAATAATGGAACCTGTTCATCACCTGGAGTATGTAACTGTACAGCTGAATGGTCTGGAGAACGTTGTGGTGATCGTAGCCTCTCATCTTGTCCCAGCAATGCCTGTAGTTCGCTACACAATTTCAGTGCAGGGTGGGTCTGTATTATAATATTATTAAGTCTACTGTATGGTAGTTTTGCAAGTGAAAATTATGAAGTAGATCATACATATCTAAATATACCTGTACAATAACATTATGTGTCATGTATAAAATCTTTGACTTGAATCTATGATATGTACTGACTGGTATTCTGTGAGGATGGGGATATGTTATACTATAATGTCCACCACCTCCAAAAACATGCTATCATCCTACATTCTGAATAGTGTTAACTGTCATACCTCAAAAAACTTTCCCAGTCTGGGCATAATTCGGAATTATCATCTCACTATAATATTATCAGGGACACCACCCAACAAGACAGCTTATTATTGTCACCTACATGAGTGCTAGGTTACTGCAGCTGATTTATCTG
>OZ026552.1:3544047-3549047 GCA_964020155.1 Chondrilla cf. caribensis | reverse complement strand
TTCAAAATCTGATACTATGCTCGAAGTCGCCATGATGTCTATAGCGTAACTTTGAACACGCCGATGTTGAACGCCGAGACTAAGAAATTGGGCTGGAATTCGTGCGCTAAAGCTTCGTCGAACGTAATAACTTCAGCGAAGGTTCTTCTGAACCTAAGAAAGACGCCATTACCACGTGGAACAGTAAAATTAATGCAGATAGGCCCATTCATTCTTACACACATGCCCCACGGTTTTAAATATAATATTATACTGAATAACTTATTATCACAAAATAGGTTTTACCATTATCTCACAGTTTAGTAGAATATTATTATTGTTATAAAAAATAGAAGGGCGGGCAGAAATTTTAGCAGGGTGGGGCACCCTGCTAAAATGGCCTGGGGGGAACACTGGATCATATAATGACGCATCCAATTTCTTGTCATGTAAATGCCAATACGATTCGCTATGCTACACTGATGGCCGTACCACTAACGCAGAGCTTGCTCCGGCCCTGTTATTATATACTTCAGAAGATTGTTATATCCGAAGACACACAAAGTATTAAGTTGATTTATCCTGTCCAATACAGCTATCTATAACCCACCTTTACTAACTACATTCTAGTCTACACCCACACCCACCCACACCCACACCTACACCCACCCACTCACTCATACATACCCACTCACTCGCACATATACATTCACACTCACACTCACACACACACACACACACACACACACACACACACACACACACACACACATGCACATGCACATGCACACACACACATACACACACACTATGTTAGTGATCAATATTCACCTAGCAGTTCCCTCCAGTCCACAAACAATACCCAGCAGAACATTAGAATCCTTTTGTACATGTTGTCGGTTATAGGCTGGAGATTTTTTTCTGATCATACATGGTAACTATCACTTATTGTACTTCTTACACAGCCATCTGCACCCCTTCCTGTCAGAATAACGGAACCTGTTCATCACCTGGTGTATGTAACTGTACAGCTGAATGGTCTGGAGAACATTGTGGAGATCGTAAGTTATATTGGATGGAACATGATATATATTTCAGAAGATTGTTATGTATGAAGACGCACGAATCATTAACTTGATTTATCCTGTCCAATACAGCTATCTATAACCCACATCTTTCTACTTACATTCCAATCTACACCTACACCCACCCACCCACACACACACTGACTCGCACACACACTCACACACCCACACACACACACCCTCACACACACACACACACACACACACATGCACATGCACATGCACACACACGCACATACACACACACACACACTATGTTAATGATCAATATTCACCTAGCAGTTCCCTCCAGTCCACAAACAATACCCAGCAGAACATTAGAATCATTTTGTACACATTGTCGGTTATAGGCTGAAGATTTTTTTCTGATCATATATGTAGTAACTATCAGTATTGCACTTCTTACTCAGCCATCTGCACCCCTGTCTGTCAGAATAACGGAACCTGTTCATCACCTGGTGCATGTAACTGTACAGCTGAATGGTCTGGAGAACGTTGTGGCAATCGTAAGTTACATGTATATTGAATGGAACATCATATATATTTCAGAAGATTGTTATATACGAAGACACACGAAGCATTAAGTTGATTTATCCTGTCCAATACAGCTATCTATAACCCACCTTTACTAACTACATTCTAGTCTACACCCACACACCCCACACCCACACCTACACCCACTCACTCACTCGCACATACACACTCACTTGCACATATACACTCACACACACACACACACACACACACACACACACACACACACACACACACTTGCACATATACACTCACACACACACACACACACACACACACACACACACACACACACACACACACACACACACACACACACACACACACACACACACATACACACACACACTATGTTAGTGATCAATATTCACCTAGCAGAGCCCATACCTTTCAAAGTTCCCTCCAGTCCACAAACAATACCCAGCAGAACATTAGAATCCTTTTGTACACGTTGTTGGTTATAGGCTAGAGATGTTTTTTCTGATCATACATGGTAACTATCACTTATTGTACTTCTTACACAGCCATCTGCACCCCTGCCTGTCAGAATAATGGAACCTGTTCGTCACCTGGTGTATGTAACTGTACAGCTGAATGGTCTGGAGAACGCTGTGGTGATCGTAGCCTCTCTTCTTGTCCCAGCAATGCCTGTAGTTCGCTACACAATTTCAGTGCAGGGTGGGTCTGTATTATAATATTATTAAGTCTACTGTATGGTAGTTTTGCAGGTGAAAATTACGAAGTAGATCATACATATCTAAATATACCTGTACAATAACATTATGTGTCATGTATAAAATCTTTGACTTGAATCTATGATATGTACTGACTGGTATTCTGTGAGGATGGGGATATGTTATACTATAATGTCCACCACCTCCCAAAACATGCTATCATCCTACATTCTGAATAGTGTTAACTGTCATACCTCAAAAAACTTTCCCAGTCTGGGCATAATTCGGAATTATCATCTCACTATATCAGGGACACCACCCAACAAGACAGCTTATTATTGTCACCTACATGAGTGCTAGGTTACTGCAGCTGATTTATCTGCAGTTGTAATTCAGAACCCATTAAATTTGTTGAATCAATTGCACCACTCATAGGTGATAATTATATATTAATTTACATAATCAAACAAGTATGCACTTTATTCATGCATATTTAAATATTTCTCCAGGTATTGTGCCAGTTCTCGCTATGTCCAGATGTCTTCACAGGAACAGTATTCTACCCAGGTACAGTATCAAGACCGATACAGAACATTCTGTTTTAGTTTGAGTGGCCTTTTTCGATGCTACAAAACACGAACTAGGTAATTGAAAGTGTGCACACAGCTTCATTTAGTCTGCATACACAGTCCTTTACCTGGTTTGTCACTTAGATATTTAGAGATTAGGACTGTATGTAAGGAAAACAAGAGTTAAAATCAATCTACTTTGAGGGTATTTGATAACCATTGGTGTGATTGTGAGTGGTTCTGAGAGTACAGGATTCAATAGCTAGTTGGTGTACGTACCTTGTTGTAGTAGTGCATGGTGTGTTACCTGATGATAATAATATTATTATAATAGAATATTGGTGAAATAGCATTATCATAATATGCTACAGGTACAGAAGTGTGATGAAAAATCGTACTGTATATCACTCGGAAATGCAGTGTGATCTTTACTGCCGTGAGGGATACTCAGGAATTGCACCCAACTGTCAACGTGAGTTTCAGTCCGCACATAATTAATTATTGCCCCTTTTGTGTGTGTAAAGTGTGTGTGTCTGTGTGTGTGTGTGTGTGTGTGTGTGTGTGTGTGTGTGTGTGTGTGTGTGTGTGTGTGTGTGTGTGTGTGTGTGTGTGTGCGTGCCTGCATGCGTACGTTTGTGTGAGTACATGACATGGATTTCAGTGCAAATGTGCCTATTTGTGCAAAGTCATACTTGTCACTATGATTTGTGTAAACCACTGATTAATGTAAACATGTAACTACGTATACATGAGCACTGAATTCAAGGAGGGAGGAGTGTAGTACTCAGAATACCTGGCTGCACATTTGTGTCCTTGTATATACACACTCACAACCACATACACAACTAAACTGTAACTGAAACTGAAAACAGCCTGTAAGTTAGGTTACTTGCATACACGGTTGTTGTAGGCTTCATACATACCTGACATATATATATATATCTGAGATGTACGTACAAATATGTACTGGAATGTTAGGAGATTGGAGTATACGTACTTCACAAAATAACTGAATACACTATGCATTCCTGTGCTCATAGCTTGTGTACAAGTATATGCACATACACACACACACACAAACACACACACACATGCACATTCACACGCACAAACACTCACACACACACACACACACACATGCACACACACACTCACACGCTCCACACACACATGAACACACACAGACAAACATGCACACATACACAAATACACCACAAAACACATACACACAGAGACACACACACAAGATGATAGTAACCAATATTTAGTTGTATATGTACACCTACGTATGTAGGAATATTGTAGAAATGATCTTTTTTGAGTGGTCAAGCGTACACACACACACACACACACAGACAAAATAGTTTATGAGATTTTTCTGTGATTCCGTGCATAGTATATATAGTGACTACCACCTAAAATTATTGTACTTTTCATACAGCTATAGCTCACTGCACCCCTGCCTGTCAGAATAACGGAACCTGTTCATCACCTGGTGTATGTAACTGTACAGCTGAATGGTCTGGAGAAAGTTGTGGAGATCGTAAGTTATATTGGATGGAACAATACTATTCAGAAAAAAAAAATTATGCCAAGATACATGAAGCATTATGTTGATTTATCCTGTCCAATGCAGCTGTCTGTAACCCACCCTTTCTAACTGCATTCCCGTCTGTACACACACACATGATGTTAATGATCAATATTCACCTAACAGATCCCATACCTTCCAATTCACTACACAATACTTCCCTCCAATCCACAAAACACTACCCAGCAAAACATTAGAATCCTTCCGTACAGGCTGTCAGCTATAGGCTGGAGATTATTTTCTGATCATACATGGTAACTATCACTTATTGTACTTCTTACACAGCCATCTGCACCCCTGCCTGTCAGAATAACGGAACCTGTTCATCACCTGGAGTATGTAACTGTACAGCTGAATGGTCTGGAGAACTTTGTGGAGATCGTAAGTTATATTGGATGTAACAATATATTATGTATTTCAGAAGATTGTTGTATATGAAGACACACGAAGCATTAATTAAGTTGATTTATCCTGTCCGATATACAGCTATCTATAATCCACATTTTCTAACTACATTTTAGTCTACATCCACACCCACCCACACCTTTACCCACCCATTCACTTGCAC
>OZ026552.1:3524047-3539047 GCA_964020155.1 Chondrilla cf. caribensis | reverse complement strand
AGGACTAAAATCAAGGTCCCAAAGTGTCCGTAATATAGAGGTTCCACTGTATAATATTCAGAATATTGTTATATATGAAGACATATGAAGCATGAAGTTGATTCATCCTGTCCGTTAAAGCCACGTACGTATCTATAATCCACATTTTCTAACTACATTCTAGTCTACACCCACAACCACACCCACACCCACGCCCACATCCACCCACTTACTCACACACCCAGTCACACACACACACACACACACACACACACACACACACACACACACACACACACTATTTTAGTGATCAATATTCACCTAGCAGATCCCATACCTTCCAATTCACTACACTATAGTTCCCTCCAGTCCATACAGCCTTACAATACCCAACAGAACATTAGAATCCTTCCATACATGCTGTCAGTTATAGGCTGGAGATTTTTCTTTGATCATATACATGGTAACTATCACTTATTGTACTTTGTACACAGCCATCTGCACCCCTGCCTGTCAGAATAACGGAACCTGTTCATCACCTGGTGTATGTAACTGTACAGCTGAATGGTCTGGAGAACGTTGTGGTGATCGTAGCCTCTCATCTTGTCCCAGCAATGCCTGTAGTTCGCTACACAATTTCAGTGCAGGGTGGGTCTGTATTATAATATTATTAAGTCTACTGTATGGTAGTTTTGCAGGTGAAAATTACGAAGTAGATCATACATATCTAAATATACCTGTACAATAACATTATGTGTCATGTATAAAATCTTTGACTTGAATCTATAATATATACTGACTGGTATTCTGTGAGGATGGGGATATGTTATACTATAATGTCCACCACCTCCCAAAACATGCTATCATCCTACATTCTGAATAGTGTTAACTGTCATACCTCAAAAAACTTTCCCAGCCTGGGCATATATATTTCGGAACTATCATCTCACTATATCAGGGACACCACCCAACAAGACAGCTTATTATTGTCACCTACATGAGTGCTAGGTTACTGCAGCTGATCTATCTGCAGTTGTAATTCAGAACCCATTAAATTTGTTAAATCAATAGCACCACTCATAGGTGATAATTATATATTAATTTACATAGTCAAACAAGTATGCACTTTATTCATGCATATATAAATATTTCTCCAGGTATTGTGCCAGTTCTCGCTATGTCCAGATGTCTTCACAGGAACAGTATTCTACCCAGGTACAGTATCAAGACCGATACAGGACATTCTGTTTTAGTTTGAGTGGCCTTTTTCGATGCTACAAAACACGAACTAGGTAATTGAAAGTGTGCACACAGCTTCATTTAGTCTGCATACACAGTCCTTTACCTGGTTTATCACTTAGATATTTAGAGATTAGGACTGTATGTAAGGAAAACAAGATATAAAATAATTCAATTTTCTTTGAGATTATTTGATAACCATTGGTGTGATTGTGAGTGGTTCTGAGAGTACAGGATTCAATAGCTAGTTGGTGTTCGTACATTGTTGTAGTAGTGCATGGTGTGTTACCTGATGATACTAATATTATTATAATAGAATATTGGTGAAATAGCATTATCATGATATGCTACAGGTACAGAAGTGTGTTGAAAAATCGTACTGTATATCACTCGGAAATGCAGTGTGATCTTTCCTGCCGTGAGGGATACTCAGGAATTGCACCCAACTGTCAACGTGAGTTCAGTCCGCACATAATTAATTATTGCCCCTTTTGTGTGTGTAATGTGTGTGTGTCTCTCTCTCTCTCTCTCTGTGTGTGTGTGTGTGTGTGTGTGTGTGTGTGTGTATTTGTGTGTGTGTTTGTGTGTGCATGTGTGTGTGTGTGTGTGTGTGTGTGTGTGTGTGTGTGTGTGTGTGTGTGTATGTGTGTGTGTGCATGCATGCATGAGTGTGTGTGAGTACATGACATGGATTTCAGTTCACATGTCCATATTCGTAAGGAGCTATTCTTGTCACTATGATTTGTGTAAACCATGGCTTGATGTAACTATTCAACTGTGCATGTGCACTGAAGTTCAAGGAGGGAGGAGTGTAGTACACAGAATAACTGGTTGTACTTATCATGATGTTAGTGATCAATATTCACCTAGCAGAACCCATACTTTTCAATTCACTGCACTATAGTTCCCTCCAGTCCATAAACCTTACAATACCCAGGTAAACATTAGAATCCTTCCGTACAGGCTGTCAGCTATAGGCTGGAGATTTTTTTCTGATCATACATGGTAACTATCAGTATTGTACTTTGTACACAGCCATCTGCACCCCTGCCTGTCAGAATAATGGAACCTGTTCATCACCTGGTGTATGTAACTGTACAGCTGAATGGTCTGGAGAACTTTGTGGAGATCGTAAGTTATATTGAATGGAACCATATTATGTATATTTCAGACGATTGTCATATGCAAAGACACACGAAGCATTATGTTGATTTATCCTGTCCAATACAGCTGTCTGTAACCCATCCTGTTCCGACTACGCATTGCAGTCTTTACACACACACTCACACACACACTCACACATACACATACAATGTTAGTGATCAATATTCACCTAGCAGAACCCATACCTTCCAATTCACTACACTATAGTTCCCTCCAGTCCATACTGTCTCACAATACCCAGCAAAACATTAGAATCCTACCGTAAATGCTGTTAGTTATACGTAGGCTGGAGATTTTCTTCTGATCATACATGGTAACTATCACTTACTGTACTTTGTACACAGCCATCTGCACCCCTGCCTGTCAGAATAATGGAACCTGTTCATCACCTGGTGTATGTAACTGTACAGCTGAATGGTCTGGAGAACGTTGTGGAGATCGTAAGTTAAATTGGATGGAACTGTTATATTTATAGAGGATTGTTATATATATTGTATTATGAAGACACATGAAGCATTATTTTGATTTATCTTGTCCTATACAGCTGTCTGTAACCCAGGCTGTTCTAATGGAGGTACCTGTACTGCTCCTAACAATTGTTCCTGTGTTCCTCAATGGATCGGATCAACCTGTACAACTGGTAAGATCCCTACCATCAACTCTGTTGTTGCATTTTGTGTATTTATCAGTTAACGAATGTTTACATTTTCCCTTTCAGATGTTGATGAATGTACTGCTGGTACCCACAACTGTGATCAACTGTGTACCAACACTCCAGGAGGCTTTACCTGTGGATGTAACACTGGATATGAGTTGTTGGCTAATGGATACCAATGTCAAGGTACTTGTTACCATGCACTGTGAGCTATACTAGCAGCGCACAAGTTATTAAATATGAGCACACACACACATGCACACACACGCACGCACGCACGCACGCACGCACGCACGCACGCACGCACGCACACACACACACACACACACACACACAACTTTAACAGAGTTTTATAACTGTTACATGCTATTAGTGCATACTTACATTATATATATCATCCACCATATACTGCAACGAAGTTGCTGTTTAAATATTGCCTTTCCAGTCTTCCTTATCTGCTAACCCTTACTCTTGAGGATTATGATTATTTATTTCAAACTGAAAGACTAGTGAAAAAAGGCAGGACTAGAGTGTCTTATCCTCCAGGGGGGGAGGGGGACTCATTGTGAAACTGGCTGAATTTAGATTTCATTACATGTTGTGGATACTTTGCCAACTATTATTGTGGTTGTTCAATGTTATATATATTTGTGGTAAGATTATCTCCAATACTAGGTATAAGTGACAATACCAATGAAACAAGTAATTTGAGTTTAAAAATTGCCTCCTGCACTCGAATTACCTGGGCCTCTTTTTAGGTTTAAAAGAATCTTCGCTGCAGATATTACGTTCAATGAAACAGTTGCACTGGAATTTTAGCCCAATTTCCATATAACTCACTTTCTGTGGACAATACAAATTAGATTATAAATTTAATGCTGTGGTTATGCATTGTATTGTATTGTTTCATTATATTTTTCGTGTTTTCTCTTCCATTGTGTAACTATTTTTTTTTCTGTGCAGATATTGACGAATGTGAACGTGGTGAACATCAGTGTAGTCAACATTGTCAGAATTCAGTTGGAAGCTACCTTTGCTACTGTGACCCTGGATTTGTTCTAGCTGCCAATGGTTTGGACTGTGAAGGTAATTGTGTCCGCAGTCTTTCTGCATGTGCAGTTTGAGCATGTATGAATGTAGATACGGACTTAGTGTTGTAGTCAAGGTCACTGTAAATGAATATGAAAACTGAAACATTGAAACATCTCATTACATTCAATTTTACAGAATTCGACCCGAATGCAATTGGTCCATCTGTACCTGAAAATCTGGACTTTGTACACACAGTACAGAGAGGCCTGGAGAATTGCACAGATGACAACTGTGCATGTCTGCATACTCTGCTCACAACCCTCTCTGACCGTGGATACACTCAAGATGTGGTTCAAACCACAGGTGATGTTATTTCCATTGAACTTTCTACAGACCAGCAGCAGGCTACCAGTGACTTCATTTTAGCCATCTTTGGATCCGACTCCACCATTGTCCTCCCAATAGTAGCTAACATAAAGGAAATTGGTTATAACTGCACTAATTATGAACTTTCTGTAGAGACCCTTCAGACTGAAGGACGATTTGAGATATTTCCAGACCTTCTTTCAATTTTAATGGTGAGCCTTCGTGTCAGTGTATCCAGTGTGACATCCTCTCCCAAGTTGGAATCCTTGCTGCTGAAGGGAACATTTGGATTTGGATCAGTATCACTGGACACATTTGTGGAAACAATTGATCCTGATGTGTGGACATTTGGAGCTACTCTTGCAATTGGAGAAGACACAGAAATCAATGTCATTGAACTGATCTCCTCTGCCATTGGTGTGGACATCCCATCTGAGCCCTTTGGTAATCTTCTGACGATCACTGAACTCTCTGTGACTGGTCTTGTGGACATTGCAGCCAACTTTGAGCTTGTCCTTGTCCTTCAAGGTACCATCCACATCAGCACTTGGTACGAGGAGAACGTGTGTATCATCATACACCAGAGCCTTCAAGATGCCGGTAGGATACCTCCAGAACTTGGTTTCATTAGTGGATGTGTACAAGCTGACAGTATCAAGTTTAGTACACTGATCAGTGAAGTCACTGGGTTTGATGTGGGCGATTTTGGGTTCTTTGGCATTTTCGAACTTCCACAACTGCACATTGTTTATACTAGCCCTGGGTTCTCTGTTGATGTTGACAGACTCTCTTCACTTGGCTATTCTGGTCTTCAATTTGCCTTGGGAAATCCAGATTTCTCCGGGTTTCGCTTTATTTTGAACTTTTATCTTGAGCGGCTAGATGAATACATACCGTGGGTTTTGTTCGCTCCAACATCTAACAGTTCTTTCGTATTTCGTCCGGTTTCCTACGATAAGAATAGCTTCAGTCTCACTGACATGGTGAACACATTATCCAGTGTTCTCAGTTTACCCAGTGTGGAGCTTGTCAGTGTTGATTTGAATGGTATCATACTGAGCAATATGACTTTGGACCTGGAAACGAAGATCCTATCCCTTACTATTGGAGTTCCGGAGACAATAACTATATTTATTGACTCTTTCCAAATAAGAGATTTGAGTGTTTCATTTGAAATCAATCTGGATGGAGGTGTCAGATTCAATACATTCGGTCTTTCTGGTGCTCTCACATTGGGTGCAAGTACCTTTGATGTCTCTATCAGTTATGATAGTGGGGAATATGAGCTTTCGGCTTGTTCAGAGGACTTTGAAGCTGGATTCGAAGGTATAGCAAATGCTCTAGGAACCAGTTTGGACAGTTCCATTGCAGTGAGTGCCTTCTCGTTCGATGAAATTGGGCTGTTTTCCCCATGCTTTGCCATCAAGTTTAGAGTAGGTGAGTACCCTGAATACATGTGCTTCTCAGCCGACCTTTTCCGATTTGACTTTGCCGAGGTGGACCTCAGTGCTTGTGTGACTCAGGGGAAGAAGTGGGTGTTTGGGTTTGAAATTCGTGAATTTGTTATTGCCAAACTTCTAACAAAGATAATCGGAAGTGCTGGAAGACGGATCTCATTCTTCAATCAGAAGCGGGATACAGCTCTTATTGTGGCACCCATTTCAGTGGATAACCTTCCTCTCCAAGGAGTCTTGTTGGAACAGATTGACAAAATCGTAGTAGGAACGACTCTTGTAATTACTACTCAATGGCCCGAAGGTTGTGACGTTGATCCTTTCTGTACTGTAGCCAGGAGTTTGATTGGAGATGATTTGAACATTGCCTTAATCATCCATATAGTTGATACCACAGTGTCGGTAGAAGCCAGGATAGAAAATTTCATGATGGGTGACTTTCCCTTGACAGCTGCTGCCATTCAGATGATGTTCGGACCAGGTTTATTTTCAGTAGGAATAGCTGCTGAAATGGACATCAGTAACCCACCCATCACTCTCATTGGAGCTTTCCGTTTGAAATTCCCTCAAGCTCAGGTTTCCATGGAGTTCGCTATGAGTGGTTGTTGGGAAAATGCTTTCGGCATCTCTATTCTTGACATGTGTGACTTCTTCATATCAGTATCTATCCTTCCTGGCTCTTCTCTACCTGGTGTTGCCTTTGGTGTCACAGTCAAGATTGGTGAAGAAAGATGTTTTGTACTGGAGGCTACAGGATTCTTTGGTATCAACCCCAACGACCCAACAGATAACTACTTCTATGTCAGTGTCAATGAGCTCACATTCCAGAGAGTGGTGGATCTTTTCTGTGCAGGTATTCAGGTACCCAATTTCCTTGAGGACACTGGATTCCCTGATGGGTTCACTGCTTCGTTTGCATCAAAACTCATCATCCTCCGACATGCTGGTCTTACCATTCTGCAGGGATTTTATTTCAAGGGAAAGCTGGATATCTTTGGACTGAATGTCGAGAGTGAAGTGATTTTAGAGGTACCTAAAGTGATTAAAGTCTATGCCAGATTGGGCCCACTCACGATGGGAGGTGGACTCTTGAAGATGTATAAATCTCGTACAGTTATAGATGAGGGACCATTCCTTCACGTGCGTGTGATGTCAGCAGCTATTCCACCATTATTCACAGCAGAAATTTCAGGATATGTTAAAGTTCTTGGAATTGAAGGCAAAGCGACTCTGTCCGTATCAAATGCCGGTTATGAAATCTATGTCTTTGGTAACATTTTTGGAGTTCTTGAAGCTGAACTCATGGTTAGAGCATCTATTGGTTATATTCTGGATGCTTCATACAGAGTTTCTGGGAAGATAAGCTCAAGTATCGTACAACGCATCCAAGATGCTGTTGTTGGTGTTATTCAGGAGGCTGGTAAGGAAGCAGATAAAGCAATTTTGAATGCTCAAAAAAGGGTAAGAGAGGCAGAAGTGGTGTTCGATGCAGCAGTGGCAGCCTTCAACCCGGCCATTGAAGAACTTCAAGATGCACGTGGGGAGGTCAACTCTCGCAGGAAGAAAATCAGATCACTTCGAGATGAAGTGTGTGATTTTAGGTCATGTGGATCAGGTATGTTATGTCACACTTAGTATGATAGTATGAATGCTAAGTTCATGTTAACTTTCTATGGTCGTCCAAAATTATTTTGTCACTCAATGCATATATTTGCAGTATCGGAACTCAAAAACCCTGTCAGTGATACATACTTGGACAATTAATTGCCACTACTTTACTAAAAATATTATTTTACACAATTTGCTTCATTTTTTCCTTGCAGTCTGTGTACCTTCCATATGTGGCTGTGGGTGTAGAAAGAAGGTGTTTAAGAGATGTCTGATACGTTGCCTCAAATGGAATAACTGCTGTTACAAAGTTACGGACCCAAAATGTCTTGCATTCAATGCTGGCTGTACTATTCTCAGGGCTAGTCTGAATACAGCCATTGCTATAGCTGAAGCAGCCCTGATCACAGCCCAAGCCTCCCTTGTAGCTGTTGAAGGTGTCGTACGAGGTCTTCAAGTTGTAGTGGACGAATCTAGGTTGGTTTTGGATGCAGCCATTGCCTTTTTAGAAGTGCGTAAGCAGATCCTAGCAGTAGGACTGAAGGCATCGGAAGCCATCACCAAATTCTTGCTGACTGAGATCGTCAACATTCGGGAGATTGGATTTGATGTTCAGCTTGCACGGTTCTCTCATGGTAGAATCTCTGCTTATATCGATGTGAGCTTCCTTGGGCAATCTCCTACCAGGCTCTCAGTGACCCTTCCTATCTTCAATCCACTCGCTCTGGTTGCTGACCTAGCTGAAAGGGCTATTCCCGGCATAGGCAGGAAGAAGAGGAGCATCGGGAAGAGGATGAATAAAGTGTTCATGTGAGTGTGTGTGTGTGTGTGTGTGTGTGTGTGTGTGTGTGTGTGTGTGTGTGTGTGTGTGTGTGTGTGTGTGTGCTTGTGTGTGTGTGTGTGTGTGTGTGTGTGTGTGTGTGTGTGTGTGTGTGTGTGTGTGTGTGTGTGCATGCGTGCATGTATGTGTGTGTGTGTGTGCATGCGTGCATGTATGTGTGTGTGTGTGCATGCGTGCGTGTGTTTGTGTGTGTGTGTGTGCATGCATGCATTGAAAGAAAAAGCACAGAAATCTGAGTAACTATCCATCCTCCATTTAAATCAATTTAATTTAATCCCTAACAATTGGGAATTATCTCACTTTGCGGAGCTCGAATTTTTCCCTACTTCAATTCCAACAGGCAGATGTATCAGTTTCTGAATGACCACATACTCTTACATCACACATCAGTAGTGTACACGTATAGTAGATGCATGCCATTCAGAGAAGCTACAGTTGTTAAAATGTGTCACCACCCAAGGGGTGTCTTTTGCTTTACTAATCAATCTCTGGGAATTATGATACAGTATCATGATAGCTTCTATGACAACAAGGTTTTGTATTTATGTGTTTCAGGTGCTGTGTACATGATATGTTGTCCCTCATCTCTCACTCCTGCTAGGTTGGCTGAGCACTTCAAGCACAGTGGATCTATCTACCCCACCAGATACTGACGTGAAGTGCCATCATATTCACCCATTAAGAGGATCCTGGATGTAGTGTAGTAAAGGATCAGAATACATAGCATATTGTAGTGTAGTTAGTAGTAGCCTAGTAGTGCAGTGTGGTGTAGTGTTTATAACATAACCTTCAAGTAGAGCTGTATTTTCGATTAGTTCACAGAGTGTGATAACAAAATTAAGCACACTAGTTTATTAGCCAGTTGAGCAACTTTAAGATTGATTTAAGTTCGTGTGTCTACTATAATTGAAAATATTAACTGTCTGTCTACATGGCATGTACAGAAATCTCCAAGTGCCCAGAGTTATAGCTATAATATAGATGATGCATTGCATTCGTGATCAACTGTTATTATTATACGTGATGCGCATAGATTGCTGCTTCGTGAAAAAATTGGTTGGTTTACGTAGACGCCCAGGGCGTTGCTTGGTCTAACGTGCAATATCGAATATTGAAGAGTTACTTTTCCCGATGGGACAATGTACAGTGTGACTTGGAGCAGCATCTGTCGATAGGTATCACCTTATATTGGAGTCTTGTCAATATAATATCCTTGAAATTATTGTTTGTTATTGTCCTGCAATTTCTTGGAGATGTTTTCAGAGTACTTGGAGACACAATGTACATGTAGCCATTGTACAATATTCAAGTGTGGTCGTATGCACGATTGATAGAGAGGGGTACATATGATTGTATCAGATAATGCATAATTGCTACACACACACTGGCGCATGCATGGACCAGAAAAACTGAAAAATTACTGCCTCTCACCACCTCCCCCCACTAACCACTGCATATGTGAACTGTATGAGTACACCCATCCATTCCAATGTAAAGGTTTGTTTTCTTACTGGAGAGCTGGTTACAATATGTAGATTGATTGGTCTTCACCGAGACTCACCCTCTGTACGTACGTTTGGGCTTCACTGCCATGCAAACACATGAAGAGAGAGATTGAGAGAAATTTGTACACATTGCATGTATGTATACACTGATTACTTAGGGTATATACCAAAACTGTATGCAGTATTCCACTTATACACAACAGCTGTGTGTATGAAGACTTGTACATATGTGTCATTGCATGTACACAAATATACACCTATGTATATGATTAACATGTATGCTATTCGCAAGTTTTAATTATCTTCAATTCTATGCAGCTAAACTAATCAATTTGATCACATCATTAATTTTAACGTTCAATTCTAGATAATTTAGCAGGTGTGGGATAGTTGTAAATGTTTGATGCAATTCAACCTGCTGAACAAAGAAAGGAGAAAAGGGAGAAAAACCGGCAGCCGAGGGACTCGAACCCAGGGTGTCTGGCTGAAGCCGCCATAGCCACTGAGCTACTCGAGCCACCACAGCAACCGGTCCCTCCCAATTCTCCTTTATACATGCATAGCACTAGGACAATCTGTCCTATGAAGCACACCATCATACATCAAGTAAGAAAATCAGATCAACAATGAAACATTATAAGTCATTCTGACTTAAGTCAATTAAAACGAACAATCCACATTGTCAAGATAATTTTAAGGATTGAATGATGTTGCATCCTTGGTCCGGAATGCATACATATACATGTGTGGGAATATGGGGCTGGTATTAGGTGTGAAAGGTCAATTAATAATTGTCACTCTAAGATAAACAAACATATGCATGATATTGTGAATGGTGTTCACCAATTCTAGTGTTAACCAATTCAAAGGTACAATCCACAGGGGATGTGCTTACACCAATCTTCTTTCATCATCTCCAATAATTGTGAACCACAATTTTATAATGATTATGACCATGTACAAACACAACTACACATGTACACACTGTATATACTTATGTATGCTACAGTCTAATATATTATATATATATTTGTATCCCGATGACGTCATACTTCAAAGGCACCGACAACGGTGTAAATCCGATACACCGGGGTATAAATGTCCGGCCTAAGCGCCCCTTTAGAATAACAATCAATGTATACGGAAGAATTGGAGATATTTACGGCACATTTGGTGTTCTTTCCGTGTTTTTGGGAATACATGGTGAAGAGCCCTAATTCCGGACGCTTCCTAATCGCGGAATTTGAATTGTAGCGATTAAATTTCTCTTCGCGAACCGTTTTTCGGATCAAGTTTAAAGAAGGAGATTTGGCTTCCACTCAACTTAGGGAATACACTGATATGACGCTCTTCGGTACAGCAAAAGAAAATCTGGCTGCTACTTTTAATGACACAGGGTCAGATCAAAGTCAGACAGTATTTTGAATCGAGAAGGAGTCCATCTGATCACAAACCTCTCCAGTAATAATAGTATTCTTAACTGTTGAGTTATACATACACCTTCAAGCAAGTCAGTGCTATAGGCTAGTACTTTTTGTATATACTGTTTCATAAACTATTAATTCATGCATTGTATAGCTATTCTAATAGGCCTGTAGTATTGTACATAGCGGCTTTTGTAACATAGTATACATCTATTACTGTACATTCTTGAAATATACATAGCAGTGTGTACTAATGTAATGCAATGTTAAACTGATTTGCTAGGTCCAAAGATTACAATGACGTGTTTCTCTTAATGGACATAATAACGTTGGATGATGTTTGGCCTAGCATTTGTTGAGCCTTGGGCATTTGTACAATAATGCTGCCAGGGAAGATGGTAGATCAGGCTGATAGTGGTTGAGACATCTAATTTCAACTGGCTGTAGTCTAAGAGTAGCCTTACATCCTAGTTGATGTAAATCACAAATGAGTGATTGGTAGTTGGATTTGAACTCTTTAAAGGGATGTGCTGCATAGATGTTATCCTCATTATTCCACAGTATTGTAAGTTCAAGGAATGGTTTGTTGTCAACCTTACAGATGTCTGGACAAGATAAAGATATGCATTCATGATTGATGGAGGTAGAGTTGATGGAGGTAACTCTGATACTTGATGTCTATTTAAGTCTGTGTAGCTGTTGCAGTCCCAGTTGTGGCATTTGAGGTATTGGTGATGGATAGAAGGGCCTTGTTGTGTCGTCATGTGTATCTAGTTAGTGCTGATGAACCGTAACTCAATATGTGCTTGGGTGTAGAGTGCGGATTACCACGCATTTACGATCCGCATGGATTTTTCATTCCATCCAGAGTAACTGGGGATGGAAGGCATTCAGTGGCTGCACGTACTGCACACAATATTGTGCCAAGAATGTCACCGGAAGTTAACGTCACCGACCGTATGACCGCTAACGCTTCTCAGCATAAATCGATTTCTAACTTAACGGTTTATCAGTCTGTGGCGGTGGAGAACAAGTGTTACTCCGCGATTGAATCACAGAAATTGACGAATCGCTCTCTATACTATATACGTCCATTGAACACGACATGGTGAAGTCAGCCGGCTGCAGTCCCGTCTTCACGATACCGGTGGTGCTCCTTCTGCTATCATTCCACTGGAGCTGCGTTCAGAGTACGTGCCTCTCATCTTGTCCCAGCAACGCCTGTAGTTCGCTACACAATTCCAGCGCTGGGTAGGTCTGTATATATCTACTGTATGGTAGTTCTAGAATTTTAATAATTATGAAGTTAATCATACACATCTGCGTGTACCCGTACAAATTAATATGTGTCATGTACAACCTTGTATAGTTGGATCTAGTCTAATACTGACTGGTATTTATTATAGCTTTGCTGGGTAGCACCGTTTAACATAACGAATTGTAAGCCAAGCAACAGATATCAAGTATTCGATGCCTTATCATAAGTAACTTATATAGACCAGGTAGATTTATAGTGCTTGGAGTCCAATACATCGTCCCTGTATGTCAATTGAACAATTCTAACTATTTTGCACTTTTCAACTGCCAAAATAAACATAATATTCATTTCTATATATGTCTTAATGACTCTGTCATCAATTTGATCTTTGAGTTATAATATAATTATATGACGTTATTAGAAAACTTGCCAATATAGGAGGGGGATATATAATATTATAATGGTCACAGCATCCAAAACATGCTATCAGTCACATGAACACTGTCTAGTTCTGCTACCTGTTGTTTCCTGTCATACACTCCGCTGAACACTCCCAGTCTGGGAGTTATTTGGAAATTATTGGCCTATTGTAACCATAACAACGACGTATATGGATGTAGAGAACAGTTACTGGTTTATAGTTGATTCAATTTCACTGGATGGCATTATTGAGCCATTATCCCAGTATGTCAGGAACACACCACCCAACAAGACAGCTTTTACTGTCACCTACATGAGAGCAAGGTTACTGTAGCTGATTTATGCATACTGTAGTTGTAATTCAGAACCCATTAATTTTGTTAAATTAATTGTACCACTTGCATTTACATATTCATAAAATTTACATAATAGTGAACAAAATTATATATACACTTTACCTGTGCACAATCAAACTATTCATCCAGGTATTGTGCCAGTCCTCGCAATTTTCTGATGTCTTCACTGGAAACGTATTCTACCACAGTACAGTATCAAGACCGATACAGGACACTCTGTTTGAGTTCAGGTATCTGGTTTCAATGCTACAAAATGATAACTAGGTAATTGGAAGTGTGCACATTCATTGAATGCAGAGTCCTTTACCTGGTTTAACACTCGGATATTCACCAATAGGGCTGTATGTAGGAGCTGGATTTAGTATTATAATTCCATCTCCTTTGGGGTATTTAATAACCATTGTTGTGATTTTGAGTGGTTCTGAAAATACATGATTCAATAGCTAGTCAGTGTACGTACATTGTTGTAGTAGTGCATGGTGTGTTACCTGATGAGAAGATTGTAATAACACATAAATTTTTATGAAATAGCATTATCATAAAATGTTACAGGTACCTACGTGTGATGCAATATCGTAATGTATATCACTCGGAAATGCAGTGTGATCTTTCCTGCTGTGGGGGATACACAGGAATTGCACCCAACTGTCAACGTGAGTTTCAGTCCAAACATAATTAATTATTGCCCCCTTTGTGTGTGTAATGTGTGCGTGTGTGTATGTGTGTGTGTGTGTGTGTGTGTGTGTGTGTGTGTGTGTGTGTGTGTGTGTGTGTGTGTGCGCTCACTCAAGTAAAACAATTCGTACAATATGCCTACATAGATTGCAGTATACTCTAAGCATACCCCCACATTCACACACCCACACATCCACACACATAGTTAACATGTATCTTTATAATATATGGCATCCGAACACAACATGTACAACATGCCTTTAAAACCTATAACAGCCAGGAATAAACGTATTCATGCTCACCTAGTAGTATCAATTGAAAGGCTTCCAAGTCGTAAATACACATAATAATTTTGTGCCAACCACCACCTTGCACAAATATGCATGATATGTATGTACTGAAACTTCAAGAAATACCACACAAAGTAGCTTGTAACTATGTATTCAGGCCTCTATCACATGCATACAATTAGGTGTGAATGTACACACAATACCCACACACACACATAAAGCTTTTTTACACTTTAAACCTATAATCACATTAATTTTATGTTAGTATGATCAATGTTCATCTTATAGGATCCAAGGCTTCCAGTCCACAAAACCTTACAATAACCAACAAGAAGTCAACATCTTTGACAGTGGAATGGAGTCCACCCCTCACTCCAAATGGAGTTGTTCTCAGCTACCAGGTGTCCTATGTAGGGTTGGAGTCAGTCAATCCTGTACCTGACAGTTTTGAGACAAATAGTACATTAAATACCAACGGTACAACACAGACTGTTGATGTAGTCGGTCTATCACCTTACTCATTGTACAGTCTATCAGTGAAGGCCTTCACAAGTGCTGGAGGTGGAGAAGAGACTACAGTCACATTCCGAACAGAGGAAGACTGTAAGTCAACTTATAACCATGTTTATAGATGGAATCTCTAATGTGTACTACGTGTATTCTCAGGCACTAATGAGTGGGCTCATGTTTCAATCAGGAAGCCATATGTACTGGTTTCCTATTCGAAAGTGACC
>OZ026552.1:3501547-3519047 GCA_964020155.1 Chondrilla cf. caribensis | reverse complement strand
TGTGTACATGTGTGTTTGTGTTTATGTATGTGTGTGTGTGTGTGTGTGTGTGTGTGTGTGTGTGTGTGTGTGTGTGTGTGTGTGTGTGTGTGTGTGTGTGTATGCATGTACATGTGCATGTGTGTGTGTGTGTGTGTGTGTGTGTGTGTGTGTGTGTGTGTGTGTGTGTGTGTGTGTGTGTGTGTGTGTGTATGCATGTACATGTGCATGTGTCTGTCTGTATGTGTCTTTGTGTATGCATGTGTGTGCGTGCGTGCGTGTGTGTGTGTGTGTATGTACACTACATGGCTGTTAGTACATTATATGGATGTGTGTGCATGTGTGTGAGGAACACGTGCATATTGCAGGATTTGGTTGTAGAGTGTGCAAGCAGTGGAATGATTTGAAATTTTTGCTCATAGACAAAAACTGACGGTCACTTTTTGGTTCACTTTCCATAGCACAGCACACAGCACCTACTCCAGTTCCATTCAACCCAAGTAAGTACGTGTGTATAGTTTTGTAGTAGTATGGTGGGTGTGAGTTTGTATGCATAGCGAGCATGGCCTGTACATCCGACTGTCTAATAATTACATACCTATTCCGACCATCCATTATTTCATTTGTACACTTTGTGGAAGTCATCTCTACATCTTTCCATCATAATCTATATATTTACATAACATCCTATGTTCTTTACTCAATAGTATATAATGGGCTGATTGTGTCAGCTGTTGTGTTGCTGTGCACTGCCATGGCTGTAATAATTTCAATTCTTGTTTGTTTCTTGTGGAAAAACAAGAAGATGAAGATCCAAGAAAAGCGAAAGGAGATGCTCACATTAGACGTTATGGGAGGCAGTTACAAATGTTTAACATACACACACACGCATGCGTGCGGTAGACATATATACATGCACACAAACACACACACACACACACACACTCATACACAATGCACACACTCAATGCACACACACAGACGTGCGCTCGCACACACAATGCACACACATGCATGCACATGAACGATAGACATCAAAGGATCTAATTAAGTGCTGGAGCGTAGGTCTTTTATTTGTACATGGGAAACAGTTAGTTCACAAAACACATTTCATTGTTAAGATTAATTGATTGAGAACCAGGTAGGAAACGAATATGTGAACACTTTTCTATAGTAAACATTATTTTTGTATATATTGGGCTATACATACATACTCAGTGTGTGTGTGTGTGTGTGTGTGTGTGTGTGTGTGTGTGTGTGTGTGTGTGTGTGTGTGTGTGTGTGCGTGTGTGCATCCAAACACAACATGCACAACATGCCTTTGAAACCTATAACAGCCAGGAATATCCGTATCCATACTCACCTAGAAGTATCAATTAAAAGGCTTCCAAGACATAAAAACATTTTGTACCAAGCACCACCTTGCACAAATATGCCTGAGATGTTAATGTACTGAAACCTCAGGAAATAACCAACAAAATAGCTTGTAACCATGTATTCAGGTCTCTATCACGGGCAATTAGGTGTGAATGTACACACAATACCCCGCACACATAGAAAGCTATTTTACACTTTAAATCACCATTTATGTTAGTATAATCAATGTTCATCTTATAGAATCCAAGGCTTCCACTCCACTTAATCTCATGATAACCAACAAGATGTCAACATCCTTGACTGTGGAATGAAGTCCACCCCTCACTCCAAATGGTGTTATTCTCAGCTACCAGGTGTCCTATGTAGGGTTGGAGTCGGTCAATCCTGTACCTGACAGTTTTGAGATGACTAGTACATTAAATACCAATGGTACAACACAGACTGTTGAGGTAGCCGGTCTATCACCTTACTCATGGTATATACAGTCTATCAGTGAAGGCCTTCACAATAACTCCAAATGGAGTTATTCTCAGCTACCAGGTGTCATATGTTCAATGAGTCCTATGTCTATACACATAGACACTGAAAATTTACTTCTGTAAATACATGGACTACACCTCATGCACTCCCACTTACAACACGTATTTTGTCATGTGCACATGCCTCGTGTGTGTGTGTGTACTTGTGTGCATGTGTGTACTTGTGTGCATGTGTATACTTGTGTGCATGTGTGTATGCATGTGTGTTGTGCATGTGCATGTGTTGGTGTAAGGACATGTGCGTGTATGAGTGTGGTAGTATGTCCATGCCATTGTATGTGTGCATGTGAATGTGTGTGTATGTGTGTACTTGAGTGCATGTGTGTACTTGTGTGCATGTGTGTACTTGTGTGCATGTGTATACTTGTGTGCATGTGTGTATGCATGTGTGTTGTGCATGTGCATGTGTTGGTGTAAGGACATGTGCGTGTATGAGTGTGGTAGCATGTCCATGCCATTGTATGTGTGCATGTGAATGTGTGTGTATGTGCATCTACCGTAATAAACTCATCTACTGTATATTAATCACATTCTGATATAGTGTAGCATCGGTCCTTGTGGTTGAGACACACAATCATTGTATGTTACAATTTGTACAATATACCTACTTAGATTGCAGTACTCTAATTAAGCATACCCACACACCCACACATCCACACACCCACACACATATTTAACATGTATGTTTATATATGGCATCCAAACACAACATGCACAACATGCCTTTGAAACCTATAACAGGCAGGAATAACAGTATCCATGCTCATCTAATGGTATCAATTGAAAGGCTTCAAAGCCATAAATGAACATATTATTTTTGTGCCAAGTACCACTTTGTACAAAAATGCATGAGATGTTGATGTACTAAAACTTCAGGAAATACTGCACATAATAGCTTGTAACTATGCATTCAGCTCTTTGTCACATGCAAGTAGGTGTGAATGTACACACAATACCCCCACACACAGAAAGCTTTTTTTACACTTACACAAGGGTAAGAGAGGCAGAAGTGGTATTTGATGCAGCAGTGGCAGCCTTCAACCCGGCCATTGAAGAACTTCAGGATGCACGTGGGGAACTGCACTCTTGTAGGAGAAGATCAGATCACATCGAGATGAAGTGTGTGTTTTGGATCATGTTGATCATGTATGTTATGTCACACTTATATTATATTATTATATTATTTTATATTAACAGTCTATGGCATCCAAATTTATTTTGTCACTCAATGTATTATCAGTATTGGAACTCCACCCCCTGTCAGTGATACATACTTCAACAATTAATTGACACTACTGTGCTGAAAAAATATTATTTTATACCATTTTCTTCATTTCCCTTGCAGTCTGTGTACCTTCCATATTATGTGGTTGTGGGTGTTAAAAGAAGGTGTTTAAGATATCTGTGATACCATGTGATACCATGCGAAATCCGGATCCAGGGGCACTCCACGAAGGAAAAACTTTCAGCCGTCGTGGGATAGCGAGTAAGTGTGCTAGACTTGAATGATATAACCTCAGTCCGATACCTTACCGTTGCCCCTATCCGACGTGTGGCACGAATCCCCCTGTGACCTCACAGACGTTTGCTGCGCCTGATCGAAATTCGACATATTGGCCTAAAAGAATCGAAAAATTTCATGGAGACACCTTCGACCAATTAAGAACGTGGGCGACCTCGATGAGACTGGCCGTACGACGGAAACAATTAACCTCGCTAACGCTCGGTAAAAGAGTGTCCGGAAATTGATCCGTTACACTACAATGATGTCATGCAAGCGTAGACTTTTATAAGCAGAGAGTCCGATCGTAACTGTTCATATCCAATCCAAGGAGGCAATCTTATGAAACAGTTATTTGTCTAGACTTGGTAACGTATAACGACTATATGGCCGTGAGGACAGCAGGCTGCGGTCCTTTCATCCTGGTAGTTCTCTTACTATCGGTGTACTACGGTCTGGTGCAGGGCCAATGCGGCACTTGTCCGAACGACGTCAACTGCAATCATCAACACAACGCTCTGTTGGGGTAGGTCTACGCGGTTGTGTTAGAAGGTGTCGAGGCTACTGGACATGTAAACTGCAGACTACAGCTTCGAATCAGTTGCCTGTTCTCCCAAATATTCGTCATTAACTTTTGTCTACCTGCAAACGGGAGTTTACTCCAGTTTGGCATGCGTGGCCATGCTATGCGTATGTACTGCTTGTGTAGCTACAGAGATACTCACTTTCCGTTTCAATGGTATATGGATACATTGATCTATCCTATTTTGAGCATATATTAAATACCTTCCCGCAGATAGAAGGCGTTTAAGAATCGATGGCCTTGCCACAGCAGTCATTAGACTGAGGACTAAGAGCTGCTGTAAACACCTTAAGATATTCATGGTAATAATAGAGTCCACTCTTGGGTTTTAGTGTTTATGGACCACTGGATTATATGGCACCTTCACAAATAACTCCCTTGCAGTTAACTGTATTGTGTGCGTACTTAATATCCTGTTCTTTATTGGCACACACAGGTACTGTGCCCATGTTATCTATGTCCGAGGATCTGTACAGACTTCATACCAAGAAAGTGCCTCATATGGCGAAGGATACTCAACAAGCTGTGGGTTTCTTGGCTTGAGTAGATGTCGTAGAACACGATACAAGTGAGTGTTTGGGTTTGACAGTTTACATGCAGTGGAATATATTGAAGGACGCCTATGATGAAATTATCCCCCTACAAAGGAAGTTTATAGGCCGGCTCCAAAATTGACTTCCCTATATTTACTTCCTCCTCTCAAGTGTGCACACTCTGTACAGTGGGTAAAGCCCAGTCTCAATTAATAATTCATTATTTTTCAGTGTTTATTACAATTAAAGAAGTAAATTAAATGCTATTACATTTGAGATTGCACTTAATTGATTGTATGTTTCTGTTGATGGATAAATATAATCTGTACATGTGTGTACATCTGTGTGCATACACATGATACACGTGTGTGTGTGTGTGTGTGTGTGTGTGTGTGTGTGTGTGTGGATGAGTGCGTGCGTGCGTGTGTGCGTGCGTGCATGCGTGCGTGTGTGTGTGCATATGTGTCGTGCATTTGTATGTGTGTGTATGTACATACGTGTACGCACGTGTGTGTGTACATGTGTGTGTTTACTTGTGTGCATGTGTGTATGCATGTGCATGAGTAGGTGTAAGTACATGTGTGCTTGTACGTGTATGAGTGTGGTAGCAAGTACATACCATTGTATGTGTGCATGTGAATGTGTGTTTGTGCATCTACTGTAATAAACTCGTCTACAGTACTGTAAATTAGTTACATTCTGATATATTGTAGCACCAGTTCTCATGTTTGAGACACACAATCCCATTGTATGTTTCTTGCTATCATTGTCCTATAGAACCAAATATTTGACAAGGTATAATACAACATATAGAACTGTAATTCAGTGTGAGAGGAGATGCTGCTCAGGATACACAGGAACAGCTCCAAACTGTCAAGGTGAGTTGCATTTATTGTACACACAATCACACATGTACTGGCACAGACATATGAACACATGAAACCCAAACCTTTTAAAAGGAGAGTAACTCCTAAGGCACTTTGACTGCTGAAGATGACCCACAGACTAACATGCAACTACGTATACATGAGGACTGAAATTCAAGGAGGGAGGAGTGTATTACACAGAATAACTGGCTGCACTTATAATTTGTGTTCTTTTATATACAACCCACAACCACATACATAGCTAAACTGCATCTGAAACTGAAAACAGCCTGTAAGTTAGGTTACTGACATACACGGCTATTGTAGGCTTCATACAAAACTGTACAGCTGAATGGTCTGGAGAACGTTGTGGAGATCGTAAGTTATATTGGATGTGACAATATAATTCAGAAGGTTGTTATATACAAAGACACTTGAAGCAGTATGTTGATTTATCCTGTCCAAAACAGCTGTCTGTAACCCACCCTTTCTAACTACATTCCAGTCTGTAGCGCACACACACACACACACACACACACACACACACACACACACACACACACACACACACACACATGCACACGCACACACACGCACACACACACACATGCACACACACACACGCGCACACACACACACACACACACACACACACACACACAAGGTTAGTGATCAATATTCACATAACAGGAAACATACCTGCCAGTGCGCATGTCTATGTGGGTGCATGCGTGTATGGGTGTGTGTATGCATGCCTGTGGATGCATGATATAGATTTCAAGACATATTTGTGTCAAGCAATGCTTGCCGTTATAATCAATGTTAGGGAAGGTTCAAACGAAAACCAAATGTTTCCATGATATTTGGTATGTGAACTGAAATTTGAGAAGGAAGAAGTATGCCAATCAAAACAAATGGCTACACTGCACATTCCAGTCTTTACACACACACACACACACACACACACACACACACACACACACACACACACACACACACACACACACACACACACACACACACACACACACACACACACACACACACACACACACACACACACACACACACACACACACACACACACACACACACACACACACACACACACACACACACACACACACACACACACACACACACACACTATGTTAGTGATCAATATTCACCTAGCAGAACCCATACCTTCCAATTCACTACACTATAGTTCCCTCCAGTCCACAAAACAATACCCAGCATAACATTAGAATCCTTTTGTACATGCATGTCAGTTATAGGCTGGAGATGTTTTTTTGATCATAATACCTATTGCATATTGTACTTCTCACACAGCCATCTGCACCCCTTCCTGTCAGAATAACGGAACCTGTTCATCACCTGGTGTATGTAACTGTACAGCTGAATGGTCTGGAGAACGTTGTGGAGATCGTAAGTTATATTGGATGTAACAATATAATTCAGAAGGTTGTTATACCACACAAAGTAGCTTGTAACTATGTATTCAGGTCTCTATCACATACAAGGTGTGAATGTACACACAATATGTAATAGTTATATCCTACCTAGGTGTGCTGTAGCAGATATAAAGTGCTAATTGATTACCTCGGGCTTCGCCCTCGGTAATCTGTTAGCACTTTATATCTGCTACAGCACACCTAGGCAGGATATAACTATTACATATTGTCTGTTAGCATTTATACTACAAATATGCGCATAGCTCAATACAACATATTATATGCAATAGAAATGTGTTTACTAATTTCCTGCCTCGTTCTCACGCAATTAATCCTAACAATGAAACCTGTCTGGTGACCTGTGCTGTATCACTGACCTGTGCTACATGGCTTATGTACGCACAGTTTTTCCTTTGATCCACCAACCAGGATACAACCACACTTACAGAAAGCTTCTTTACACTTTAAACCTATAATCACCATTTATGTTAGTATAATCAATGTTTATCTTATAGAATCAAAGGCTTCCAGTCCACGTAACCTCACGGTAACCAACAAGACGTCAACATCCTTGACTGTGGAATGGAGTCCACCCCTCACTCCAAATGGAGTTATTCTCAGCTACCAGGTGTCCTATGTAGGGTTGGAGTCGGTCAATCCTGTACCTGACAGTTTTGAGACCAATAGTACATTGAATACCAACGGTACAACACAGACTGTTGAAGTAGTCGGTCTATCACCTTACTCATTGTACAGTCTATCAGTGAAGGCCTTCACAAGTGCTGGAGGTGGAGAGGAGACAAGAGTTACATTCCGAACAGAGGAAGACTGTAAGTCAGCCCGAGATCCTGTTTGGGTTAAATTTTGAATTCTCAACCACTGATGAGTAGATACATGTTTTAACGTACGTATAAGCAGTTCCCTCTGATTCATATATATGTACACTGTGATGTTGCTGTACATGGGATATTGAAAACATTGAGTCTCTATACAAAATATAGGATGCAACACTTGATGCACTTGTGTATACGTACACGCAACAAACATTTAATTATGTATGTTTGTGCACAACATGCAACACCCACCCTTCCATAGAATATCCATATCATGCACACTCACTGATGCAGACATGTGCACATGCACACACATGATCTTTGTGTCGAGCGTTGTATGCTTAATATGGAAGTTTGTGTCAGGCAGGGATTGATGCTCATATGTGCTAATGTGGCCTGAAGTCTGAGAGAGGATAAGTGTACCACACAAAATAACTGACTATACTACACATTTTAGCCCTTATGCATAGCACACAAATACACACACACACACACACACACACACACACACACACACACACACACATACACACAGAAATGTACATACGTGAAGTGAGAAAATGATGCTTATGTTTTTTCTAGAATAGACATATATTCTGTGTACATTTGAGCAGAGTATGCCAATCCATAATATACAAATCACTACATATACTTCACTATAGTTTACAATGCCTATCCTATAGATCCCTCCAGTCCACAAAACCTCACGATAACCAACAAGATGTCAACATCCTTGACTGTGGAATGGAGTCCACCCCTCACTCCAAATGGAGTTATTCTCAGCTACCAGGTGTCCTATGTAGGGTTGGAGTCGGTCAATCCTGTACCTGACAGTTTTGAGACAAATAGTACATTGAATACCAACGGTACAACACAGACTGTTGAGGTTGTCGGTCTATCACCTTACTCATTGTACAGTCTATCAGTGAAGGCCTTCACAAGTGCTGGAGGTGGAGAAGAGACTACAGTCACATTCCGAACTGAGGAAGACTGTAAGTCAACTTAAAACCATGTTTTTAGATGAAATCTCTAATGTGTATACTACATGCATTCTCAGCCAATAATGAGTGGGTTCATGTTTGAATCAGGAAGCCATATGTACTGGTTTCCTATTTCAAAGTGACCTTGCTATAATCCTGGTTAACTCCAATTCTGAAGTAGTTTCACTGTTGGTCTCCCACTTCATTCCACAATGTAATGACCATATGTTGAAAGAGTAGGATCTATACACATAGACACCTACAATGTACTTGTGTAAATATACAAGTACTATACCTCATGCACTCCCACTTGCAACACGTATGTCGTGCACATACATCATGTTAGGCATGTACTTCTGCACAGAAACAGAAGTGTTTCTGTTCATATAAAATTATGTATTGTGGTATTGCATTAAATGTGAGAGAGTTGTGTATTTACTACAGATGACATAATATAGTTACACCCATCCACCTCCTTGTATTCTTTGCATATTATATGTGTATATTGTATGTACATAATAGGTTGATATTGTGCACACAATCTAAGTGCTGTATATGCACCATAGAATAGTTCCTATAAAGTATGTATATAATATTCACACTATAGATCCCTCCAGTCCACTTCATCTCATGATAACCAACAAGATGTCAACATCCTTGACTGCAGAATGGAGTCCACCCCTCACTCCAAATGGAGTTATTCTCAGCTACCAGGTGTCCTATGTTGGGTTGGAGTCGGTCAATCCTGTACCTGACAGTTTTGAGACCGATAGTACATTGAATACCAACGGTACAACACAGACTGTTGAGGTAGTCGGTCTATCACCTTACTCATTGTACAGTCTATCAGTGAAGGCCTTCACAAGTGCTGGAGGTGGAGAAGAGGCTACAATTACTTTCCGAACAGAAGAAGACTGTAAGTTAGCCCGAGATCATGTTTTTAGATGAAATCTCCAATGTGTACTACAATGTATTCTCAGCCACTAGTGAGTGGGTTCATGCTTCAATCAGGAGACCATTTGTACTTGTTTCCTATTTCAAACAGACCTTGCTATGTACCTGGTTAACTCCAAAGTAGTTTCACTGTTGTTCTCCCACTTCATTCCACAATGTAATGATCATATTGTGTTGAAAGGGCAGGATCTATACACATAGGCACCGACAATGTACTTGTGTAAATATACATGGACAACACCTCATGCACTCCCACTTGCAACACATATTATGTCATGTACACATACATCATGTTAGGCATATGCACTTATGCACAGTAACAGAAGTACACACACAGACACATGCCAGTTACACCCATCCACCTCCTTGTATTCTTTGCATATTATATGCATATATTGTACATAATAGGTGTATATTGTGCACACAATCTATCTAAGTGGTATATACACACTATAGAATAGTTCCTATAAAGTATGTATACTCAAACTATAGATCCCTCCAGTCCACTTAATCTCACGGTAACCAACAAGACATCAACATCCTTGACTGCAGAATGGAGTCCACCCCTCACTCCAAATGGAGTTATTCTCAGCTACCAGGTGTCCTATGTAGGGTTGGAGTCGGTCAATCCTGTACCTGACAGTTTTGAGACAAATAGTACATTGAATACCAACGGTACAACACAGACTGTTGAAGTAGCCAGTCTATCACCTTACTCATTGTACAGTCTATCAGTGAAGGCCTTCACAAGTGCTGGAGGTGGAAAAGAGACAAGAGTCACATTCCGAACTGAGGAAGACTGTAAGTCAGCCCAAGATCCTGTTTGGGTTAAATTTTGAATTCTCAACCACTGATGAGTAGATACATGTTTTAACGTATAAGCAGTTCCCTCTGATTCATATGTACACTGTGATGTTGCTGTACATATGAATCCTAGCTAGTGTACTCTGACTCTATTGTATGCCCCATATACTTCTGCTCTCCCACTTCATTCCACATGGTAATGTGGGATATTGAAAACATTGAGTCTCAATACAAAATATGCATATAGGATGCAACACTTGATGTACTTGTGTATACATACACGCAACAAACATTTAATTATGTATGTTTGTGCACAACATGCAACACCCACCCTTCCATAGAATATCCATATCATGCACACTCACTGATGCAGACATGTGCACATGCATACACATGATATATGTGTCGAGCGTTGTATGCTTAATATGGAAGTTTGTGTCAGGTAGGGATTGATTCTAATGCGTATGTGCTAATGTGGCCTGAAGTCTGAGAGAGAAGCGTACCACACAAATTAACTGACTACACTACACATTTTAGCCCTTATGCATAGCACACGCACGCACGCACGCACGCACACACGCACACACACAGAAATGTACATACGTGAAGTGAGAAAATGATGCTTATGTTTTTTTTCTAGAATAGACATATATTCTGTGTACATTTGAGCAGAGTATGCCAATCCATAATATTCAAATCACTACCTATACTTCACTATAGTTTACAATGCCTATCCTATAGATCCCTCCAGTCCACAAAACCTCACGATAGCCAACAAGATGTCAACATCCTTGACTGTGGAATGGAGTCCACCCCTCACTCCAAATGGAGTTATTCTCAGCTACCAGGTGTCCTATGTAGGGTTGGAGTCGGTCAATCCTGTACCTGACAGTTTTGAGACCAATAGTACATTGAATACCAACGGTACAACACACACTGTTGAGGTAGCTGGTCTATCACCTTACTCATTATACAGTCTGTCAGTGAAGGCCTTCACAAGTGCTGGAGGTGGAGAAGAGACTACAGTCACATTCCGAACTGAGGAAATCTGTAAGTCAACTTAAAACCATGTTTTTAGATCTCTAATGTGTATACTACATGCATTCTCAGCCAATAATGTGTGGGCTCATGTTTGAATCAGGAAGCCATATGTACTGGTTTCCTACTTCAAAGTGACCTTGCTATAATCCTGGTTAACTCCAATTCTGAAGTAGTTTCACTGTTGGTCTCCCACTTCATTCCACAATGTAGTGACCATATGTTGAAAGAGTAGGATCTATACACATAGACACCTACAATGTACTTGTGTAAATATACAAGTACTATACCTCATGCACTCCCACTTGCAACACGTATGTCATGTGCACATACATCATATTGGGCATGCACTTCTGCACAGAAACAGAAGTGTTTCTGTTCATATAAAATTATGTATTGTGGTATTGCATTAAATGTGAGAGAGTTGTGTATTTACTACAGATGACATAATATAGTTACACCCATCCACCTCCTTGTATTCTTTGCATATTATATTATGCATACCGTATAACCAGAAATATTGGCGGAAAGAATATTTGGCGGTTTGTCGAATTTTAGGGTATTGGCGGTTTTTATTTTGGCGGATGGCAAGCCCAGATTATAATTATATTCATAGCCACAGTTACTGTGTTACCCAATATAAAAACTTTAACGTTTGAAATGACTTTCGAAAATGGAGTTTTCGATCAACAGCTGTATTCTGTTCCTTTCTCTTGAAGTACCGATACAACGCCATGATTATTCGAGCCACACGGACGCACAACGTCGGGATTGCGTCACTTTATTGTGACGTAATCCTGACGTTTGGCACGGGTGCTATTATTTTGGCGAATATTATGTTGGCGGTAGTCAGCCAAACTGCCAAACCGCCAAAATAAAATGACCGCCAATATTTCCGGTTATACGGTATATTGTATGTACATAATAGGTGGATATTGTGCACACAATCTAAGTGGTGTATATGCACCATAGAATAGTTCCTATAAAGTATGTATACAATATTCACACTATAGATCCCTCCAGTCCACTTAACCTCACGATAACCAACAAGACGTCAACATCCTTGACTGTGGAATGGAGTCCACCCCTCACTCCAAATGGAGTTATTCTCAGCTACCAGGTGTCCTATGTAGGGTTGGAGTCGGTCAATCCTGTACCTGACAGTTTTGTGACCAATAGTACATTGAATACCAACGGTACAACACAGACTGTTGAAGTAGCCAGTCTATCACCTTACTCATTGTACAGTCTATCAGTGAAGGCCTTCACAAGTGCTGGAGGTGGAGAAGAGACTACAGTCACATTCCGAACTGAGGAAGAATGTAAGTCAGCCCGAGATCATGTTTTTAGATGAAATCTCCAATGTGTACTACAATGTGTACTCAGCCACTAGTGAGTGGGTTCATGCTTCAATCAGGAGACCATTTGTACTTGTTTCCTATTTCAAACAGACCTTGCTATATACCTGGTTAACTCCAAAGTAGTTTCACTGTTGTTCTCCCACTTCATTCCACAATGTAATGATCATATTGTGTTGAAAGGGCAGGATCTATATACATAGGCACCGACAATGTACTTGTGTAAATATACATGGACAACACCTCATGCACTCCCACTTGCAACACATATTATGTCATGTGCACATACGTACGTACATTATTTTAGGCACATATGTACAGAAACAGAAGTACACACACAGACACATGCCAGTTACACCCATCCACCTCCTTGTATTCTTTGCATATTATATGCATATATTGTACATAATAGGTGTATATTGTGCACACAATCTATCTAAGTGGTATATACACACTATAGAATAGTTCCTATAAAGTATGTATACTCAAACTATAGATCCCTCCAGTCCACTTAATCTCACGGTAACCAACAAGACATCAACATCCTTGACTGCAGAATGGAGTCCATCCCTCACTCCAAATGGAGTTATTCTCAGCTACCAGGTGTCCTATGTAGGGTTGGAGTCGGTCAATCCTGTACCTGACAGTTTTGAGACCAATAGTACATTAAATACCAACGGTACAACACAGACTGTTGAAGTAGCCGGTCTATCACCTTACTCATTGTACAGTCTATCAGTGAAGGCCTTCACAAGTGCTGGAGGTGGAGAAGAAATAAGAGTTACATTCCGAACTGAGGAAGATGGTACGTTTGCTATTTTATCATTAAATTGTGATGTACCTACTGTAATCCAAGTTGAGTGAATTTCTCTACAGCTTCTTTGCGGGTGTAAGGGTATGATAAAAATAAAATAATGTTGTTTCAGTGTCTGTTTGTGTGTTCATATATAATTATATATAGTGGTATTGTATAGTATGGTTTGTTATGTTTACGATAAAGAGGATTTCAAAGTCATTTTTATCCTCTGCTAATTTGTGAGCCATTACATCTACATCTGCTGCATTGTATCTATTTCAGCTCCCTCTGCTCCTGGGAATGTGTCCCGGACAAATGTCACCACAAACAGTATAACAGTAGAGTGGAGCCGACCTATCTATCCCAATGGTGTTGTTGACTTGTTTGTTATTGTTCTCATTGACACCAACAGTCGTGCTGAAGTGGATAATGCAACGACTCATGCAAATGCAAGTAACCAAACTGTCACATTTTCGGGACTGTTACCTGCATGGCCGTATACAATTGGGGTAGCCGCCTATACTAATACTTTGGGAAACAGTTCAACTGTAACTGTACTGACACAAGGAGGTAAGCAAGTAATTTTCTCAGCTAGGCCATTATCAGATCTATCTTACGTATCTCCACTCCATTCGATCATTCCATTCTCAGTAACTCCGGATATTGAGACCATGACTACAGATTATGAACTATATGTCGCAAAAGGCAATACGGCTGTTCTACCGTTTGTTATACTAGAAGCTGATCCAGGTGTGCCAGTGGACAACATTACTTGGTTCTTCTCAAGTATCAGTGGTCGAGCAATTCTTTCATGTACTAACCAGTCCACTAAATACAACTTCTCCTCAAATTGTCTCACTCTGAGGATTGATAATGTGAATGAATTTGATGGTGGACTCTATGAGGTGTTTGTCAGTACTCGTGCAGGAGAAGACAGTAGCAGAATGGCAGTGACTGTCACAGGAGGTTGGTTACATTTCCTTGACTACATTGTAGTCTAGTTCATTGCATGATTCTGTTGGTTGACTCCTCCCTGCACTGTATTCTCTAATCATCTTTGTAGTGCCTCCCCAGTTCCCATTCTTACTGGAGGACAAGACTGTACAAGTTTCCACAAACCACACATTTGTATGCACAGCTTTGGGTGATCCCAGATTAGTCTTCACTTGGAGGTTCAATGAGGAGAGGCTAGACAACACTGGACCAAAGTATTCCATAACCACAAACACAACTGTGTCTGTACTGGTGATAACAGACGTGACAGGCCTTGATGAGGGTGTTTACAAGTGTTTGGTATCCAATAGATTTGGACAGGCAACCATATCAGCGCACCTCACTGTACAAGGTATAAACATGCATACAGTTACACTGTGCACATAGCAGGCAGAGCACTGTATGTGTACTCTGTACTATCAATTCAACTGTACTGATTCAGAATTCACTTCAGTTTCGCTTTGTCTTTGCTGGAGCAATTAGTATATGTGCTATCAACCTAATTCCCAAAGCTTACAAAATAGTTTTCCTAACATGAGGGAATTTGCTATAGGATTTATCCATCAGTGACATTGCATATTTGAGAATAAATTGATTCATACAATTATTGTCCGCATATCATACATTGGGGCTGAGTTAAATTTACCCAACCATGTTTGCTCCTTCAAAAGGAGTACAGTAGCCGTGGATGTGTAGATCTAGACACACTCAAGTGAATTTTGCATACAATGAGGCTTGGTAATGCTCCTGTGATGATATAATGTGTGTACATAGCATGTTGGACTGAGTGTGCATATATAGATTCTACAATAGCTCTGTATTCTGAACCATGTCCTGTAGTCCCTCCTGTCATCACTCTGAGCCCATCGTCAACTCGCGATGTGGTAACTGGTGAGATCCTGAGTGTGACTTGTGCAGCTGTTGGTGAACCTGCCCCACGGTTTCTGTGGTATCACAGAGGGTTGTCCCTGAACACCAGTGTGTCTGATGGTGCAACAGCAGTAGATCTGTCAACAGTGACCACAGCAAATACCACCACCAGTAGTCTTAAGGTGTTGAACGTGACTGATGAAGATGGTGGCCTCTACACATGTGTAGCTGTCAACTTTCTTGGAAATGATGCAAGTGACATTTTAGTCTCTCTAGTAGGTGGGTCACGATTGTGTTTGCTCTACAGAGCATTTATATATATCTTGTATTGGTAACTTGCTGGTTGGTTGTTTAATTCTTAAATCTGCTGATTATATAAATTTAATCCATGTAGTTAATTATTCATTTTGTACTTCACAGTGCGACCAATCATTGCTGGTATAGCCGTCCAGTCAAACCACTCCAATGTCTCCAACCTGACTCATGGTGGGGTGCTCACATTGGAGGAGTTCACTCCAGTGGATCTGACCTGCAGTGCTAGTGGACTCCCAGCTCCTGTCATGGTGTGGTTGAAAAATGGTGTTGTACTGACTAGTAATCCTTTTCATAAAATAGAAAATACTATCAACAACACCATTGAAGGCATTGATGGTACATTTGAGAGTACGACTACCTTAAGGATCCACTCTCTCCAGTTGTCAGATGCCTCTGGGTACACATGCCGAGCAGTCAGTGGTAATGTCTCACCCATCCCAGGAGTGACAGCATGGACCTTTGAAATTAATGTCACAGGTGAGAACTCTGGTGATGGATCTCTTAAAACACTAATGAGAAGTGTCTATATACTCATTCATAACAACATGTCCTTTGGTACAGTTCTACATGCATTATGCATGCATATTATTTATATGAGCTAAAAGTGGCATTTAGTTGTTTGTGCAATAGATTGTAGGCCTTCAGTTACATGTAAATAATACATATTATGCATACATTTTGAGACTGTGCATGAACAGTATGCACTTATAACCTATGCATACATACACTATAATTCCAACCTAGAGTATGTGTATGCTATGAGTGTTTTGAGATGTTGACAAGAGCTGTATATTAATGTAGTATGTGTCTACAACTTGGTACCCTGTCTCTCCACGTGTACATCTGTAGCTCGCAATGAATGTGCAGCACTCCCATGCCGGAATGGCGGTGTGTGTGTTGACAGTGTTGGAAGGTTCGTGTGCCAGTGTATCACAGATGGAACAGTGACCTACATGGGAGAACGCTGCGAGAATGGTAATCTTCCTACTTGTACCTTATGCATGCAGTGTGCGAGTGGATTGTGTGAAATCAACAATTTACACTTTTAATCAATCTGTATTACCAACAACTCACACACTTGACATTCTACTGGTAGTAGCTTGAGGTATGTTCTATGTATGCAGGCAGTAAAATCCACATGGAGTAGAGTATTATAAAAGCATGCTATTCAATACTCTAAATTCAACATTTTATGTATACAAATTAGAATTGATTATATTATCAGCATGCCAGTTTCCTGTGTATATTGGAATATACTTTATCTGTGTTATCTTGCTCCAACAAAAACATTTAAATTTCATTTTTTTTAAATAATTTCTTCTGATTTTTAGTAATTTTATTGCTTTCTTGCATTGTATCAGTCACAGACCGTGGGGAACCACCATACATCACTGAAGGACCAAAGGACGATAGTGTATTGGTAGGTAGTCCTGTCACACTCCACTGCAAGGCCAGGGGCATTCCTGAACCAGTGGTGACCTGGTTCAAGGACCGCAAGACAATAAAAGGACCACAAGGTGTAGGAGAGAGTTACACTATTGTGGAGATGACACCGGAGCACAGAGGAGTCTATCACTGTCAGGCTAAGAATGATAGAGGAGCAGTTAACTCAGCAGATGTCAGATTACTGATACAAGGTATATGTTGTCAGATTTTCTAGTATGTCTCTCTCTCTCTCTCTCTCTCCTCTTCTCTCTCTCTCTCTCTCTCCTCTCTCTCTCTCTCTC
>OZ026552.1:3459643-3501347 GCA_964020155.1 Chondrilla cf. caribensis | reverse complement strand
TCTAGTATGGCCTCTCTCTCTCTCTCTCTCTCTCTCTCTCTCTCTCTCTCTCTCTCTCTCTCTCTCTCTCTCTCTCTCTCTCTCTCTCTCTCTCTCTCTCTCTCTCTCTCTCTCTCTCTCTCTCTCTCTCTCTCTCTCTCTCTCTCTCTCTCTCTCTCTCTCTCTCTCTCTCTCTCTCTCTCTCTCTCTCTCTCTCTCTCTCTCTCTCTCTCTCTCTCTCTCTCTCTCTCTCTCTCTCTCTCTCTCTCTCTCTCTCTCTCTCTCTCTCTCTCTCTCTCTCTCTCTCTCTCTCTCTCTCTCTCCCTCTCCCTCTCTCTCTCTCTCCCCTCTCCCTCTCTCTCTCTCTCTCTCTCTCTCTCTCTCTCTCTCTCTCTCTCTCTCTCTCCCTCTCCCCTCTCTCTCTCTCTCTGTGTGTGTGTGTGTGTATGCATGCGTGTATAGTACATGTGTGTTCATGTGTGTGCTTATGCCTGTGCTGCTTGTAAATGTGATTATTCTTGAGATGAATGCGGGCAGCACATTTCTACTACAGCATATAATAAAGTGGTTTTGATGTATGCCATGTGATTCCTGTTATCAAATACAGGAATGATTCAAGTTAAGGTTGGTATAATCCAAGAGAGCCAGGGAAGAAGGAAGCGGCAATCCGTTCCACCAGAAGACATCATTGAACAGGTGAGCTCACACCACACAGTGTATAATACCACTATGACTGAAATTCTGACTTCTAATTCAAACTTTTACAAATCTCAAATTGACATTTGATCCTCAGCTGGAGCTGTTGGCTGTGAATACGGTGATAAATACGGAGACTGGGATGAATCTGACTGTCTACTCAATCAAACCATCTCCTGACAATCCCGACGAAATGATTGTCACCATACTAGCAGACAATGCTACAGCATCTCCTTCCACTATTGCTGACAGTGCTGTTGGCCCCTTGGAAGCACGTTTCAAGGAATATTCAGACATATTTCCAACCTATTCTTTCCTCGTTCAAGAAACAGAAAGATTTGGTGAGCCAAGCTCCACATGTACTGTTGCTTTATGATTGAAGGGTACTGGCTTTGTTAAAGAAACTCCAGAAATAGTAGCATTTTTGAAGATTATGAATATGAGATTATCCTTTTGATTCTTACTGGTTTGACCAAATTTGGATTTGGGTATTTGCAGTTTTTCTCTCTGAAAATGGCTGCCAATTGGTTGATTGTAATGTCTGGCCCTGCACACCCTTTCTGGGATGTGAAGACATAGTTGTTGGAATATTATAATCTCCCTGAACCTCCCTGTAGATGGATGTCCAGCTCTTATGGATAACAACTGTAGCAATGTGGCAGTCATAACCTGGCCTCAGACTGAAATCGGTGAAACAGCAACAGTGAAGTGTCCTTGTGGAGTGGACGATGAGCTTATTAACAGGCTTCAGGCCACCAGAGTATGTGGTGTTCATATACCAGTGGTGCAGAGTGGAATGACCCCACCTGTGACATGTGCAGGTTTAGTGGAACCAGGAAAGACTTGTGTCGTTTGGCACTAGTGAGTTCCACCCAAAGAGCATGTTGCAATAGGCAATGGTCACACTAGAGTGATATAGTGTTTAATTTAAAAGTTTTAACCAGTTTTGTGAAGTGTGTGTATGTGTGTGTGTATGTGTGTGTGTACATATGTGTGTGTATGTTTGTGTGTCGTGTGTGCGCGCGTGTGTGTGTATGTGTACATGTGTATGCGCGTGCACGCACACACTAATGCATTAACGCATCCTGTTATTGTAATACACACGTACATTAAATTTATGCATTGCCAATCATCTGCAGATTGAAAACGAAGTGCAACTGGCCAGAGATTTGGCTGATGTGTCACAAGACACTGATACTTCAGGAAAGAGGATGTATCACTGGCTGTGACTCTACTGGACAAAGTAGCTGAATCAACGGAGTCTATCAGTGAAGAAGTGGTAGTCAAAAGTGTTCAAGAACTTTGTATTTGTTTTGCATTGATTCACAAGCTTTACTGTATGTGGAAGTTTCAATACCACTCATCTTTTCCATGTTTAGTGTTGCTTGTTAGTAGACTTTGCATTTGCTTATATACATTCTTTTCAATAATCACTCAACTAGAGCAAATACTATTTTCCCATCAAATTTTTACACGGATAACAAAGATATTATGTCATACCATCAGTTGTGTGTGTCTCCAGTATATATAATGTTTTTTCCAACAGGTTCAACGCGATGTACTGTCCACTGTGGGTAGCATCAACAATGTCTCACCAGAGGAGCTCAAGGGAAGTCAGTCTGTAACGGGATCCTCTAACAGTGAGTCAGCCAGCCTTCAAAGGCAATAGAATTATTATACCAAGAGCCACACTGTAGATGCAATACATAATATTGTGTACCTGCACAATTTCCAGAATGGAGCAGATCAAGTTGCACAAATCTGTTTGAATTTGGGTACTTTCTGTTTGTCCTACAACTTCCAAAACCTATAATATTATTGCTTGACATACATAATATGTAGATTCCCTGAATTAAAAGCTCCAAAATTTGTTACAGTTATTAATTAAATAAGATTATGAGAATACATAATAGATAATGACAGTACTATAGACCTAGCTGGATAGTAGCATTGTATATAAAATATGACTATTATTGTTGTTTGACAAAACTTGTGTGAATGTGAGCAAACATCATTGAAGAAATAACTCACCCCCTGAAATGTCATACATTGATTACCCGTTCTCTTACAGTGTATTGAGGATTATTGACATTGTGGCAGACAATGTGCAGGTTTCAGACAAAACCATTCCAGTTCACTTCATCTCAGTTCGGGTTCATGGTAGTAGAGGTTCAGGAAGTGGAAGGGAGGTCCTACCAGCCCGATTTGATGTCCCTGGTGCAACAACTGGCAAATCTCACAATGCTGGACAGCACTTCTGCCATTAACGTATCCTCAGTCAGAGCTGAGATACCAGCACATCTGTCACACGGGGAAGAATGCTTCTCGTGTATCCAGTACGATATTCACGAACTCTGCCTTGTTCCAACCAAGGGACCAGTATGTTAATGCAATTGGAGAGCAATTTACAGAGGTTGGAAGTAGGTTCTCTCAGTCAGTATCCTTGGTGAGACTGTGTCTGGCTGGAAGATGACGATAGGGTGGAATTTGTCTTCTCTAAAACACAGGTATGATTAAAGTATCGATTATATAACATGTGTTATTGATTATATAACACAACACGCAGACACGCACACACACACACACTCACACACACACACACACACACACACACACACACACACACACACACTATCCATGCATATGATGCTGTGCCTAATTTCTCTATAGATTGCTGTAGAAGAAGGGAGGAGAGGAAGCTGCCGTTTTTGGAATGTCTCAACTGATGGTGTGTTACTCAGTTGCATGTACTATTACTGCATTTAAAGTGAACCCTTCGTTTATCTGAACTTAGACTGTTGGACACTTGGTTTATTGGGCCTATATACCTGACAGTAGACTGTTGGACAACTTGGTTTATTGGGCCTATCTATTCACAGTAATTTGATATTTTGAATGTAATATATTTTTGCTAAAAACATGGCTGTCATGGCTTATGTGTTTATACAGGCATTATGGTATTGTTAACTGGTATGTATGATTTAAATAGCCTTATATGTAATCAGACGCAACATTTGGGGCATTTCTGTGAAATTTACAGTTGATTTATTATTTTTTATTCTCTGTCAGTTTCACATATTGGGCTATGTAATTGTCCAATGGAAACAGTATAATTGCAGGTCCACTGTAAACATCACACAAAGTGGAGTCTCACTGAGCTGGCACCTACTGTTATTCAACATTCTCTTCAATTTGACCACAAACAATCTTACAGATCTCTCAGCATAGACTTAACATTAACCTGTCCATAACCATTTTGGATCCCATAATCCGGCAGCCTTTGTGTGACACTGTTGTTATAATATATTGGCCAAAGCTTGTAGGATTGTTGCATTTTTTCCGTTGCATACACTGATTCTTTCTCATATATACCTGTATGTACAGAGTCGTTTGGATCGTGGGATGATAGAGGCTGTGAACTTGTGAATGAGACAGACACAGCTGTAGTCTGCAAGTGTAACCACCTGACACACTTTGCTCTGTTGCTGGTAAGCCTGTTAGTCTATAGTATATTATTGTATACATACATACATTTGTGAACTTCTGCTGTGGATGAGATATATAGTTTACCAGTAATAATATGCCAAAAGAGCTCAATATGTGAAGTTATTTTGATGTCAATTTTGTAATGGAGGGTTGAGACATGGACCACTTATAACACAAGGTCAACACTAGCCGTAGCACTAATCAATTGTTTGCTATCAAAGGAACCCCCCACCCTGACACCCATTCAGACCATAGACCTAGTGAGACTGTTTCGTTGAACATTATAGGAATGTAAATGGAGTTTGAGTGACTAACTTCAATTTGCATGTAAGATATGTATATGTTAATTTTAAATTTAACATATGTATGTATCTTCCTGGTATACAGGATATCTCACCTGAAAAAGAACATGACCCTCCCACAGTCAATGACATAATCCTCACATGGGTCTCATACATTGGTGCCTGTGTCTGTATCGTGTGTCTTCTTGTGACCATAGTGATGACTGTCAGAACAAAGTGAGTCTTTTGTGTAGCTGTAATACTGTGTACTTCAAGGAAGCTGTACAATGTTTGTCTTATGCATATGTATGTGGATAAGTTCAGTGGAGGCTTATCAGAGGAGGGGTGTGGGGTGGTGTCCTCCCCTATTCTAGCAATGCACGCTATCAATTTCTCATAATTTGGCAGTTCTGATGTAGTTGGTGGGGTGCCCAGACACCACCCTAAGATAGACTCCTTACAGAATGGTGGTAGCTACTCCCTACACATTGAGATCTGCTATTTACTGTGGTGAGGCCAGCCTTGTGTAGAGTTAATCGTAGCTTACCACATAATTACAATCGAATGTCCATTTAGCAATCTGCATGCTTTCCACAAGAGGCTATGGCAAACAGTGTTAGAAAATTTCCCCCCCAACATTTGAATAATTTTCACATTGGCTGTGTGATCAATGATTGCCTTTGTGGTGAATGTGTTAAAGAGTTGCCTTATTAGGAAGCTCGTTTACACCAGCTCTGCCAACCTTCTGGTAAACTAAGAATATTTAGTGTGTGCATGGTACTGGCATACAGTGCTGGCTATTCCATTATATATGAAAGGAAACCAGGCAGGCACCAGCCTATATTTCTTCCTGGACCCACCTACATAATATGTTATAGTACATATTTATGATACGTAATATTCACTGCACAGTACATTTTCTTATATTGTTTCAATGACTGTACAGAATTGTACGTACATGTGTACAGACAAGTCTTATTACTCTGGTTCAGGGGTCTAAGCAAGAACACTTACAAGAAGTTGCTAATTCATCTCTGTGTTGCTATGGTGGGACTGTACACTTCATTCATTGTGGGTACCTTTACCATGCCGGTACCTGTTCTGTGTGGGATCACCTCTGCTCTCATGCACTACTTCTTCCTTGCCACGTTCCTGTGGATGGCATCGGTAGCTATTCAAGTCTTCAGAAATATTGTGCAACCCTTCAAGCCGGACATCGAGAGCTATCATGGACTATCAGCAGTAATCTGTTGGGGTATGTTAGTCAATTAACTCTATTGTATATACTGTATGTGTATCATTTTATGTATATACAGCGAATTCTTATTAATCGGCCACCACTTTATCTGCCAAACCTTATAATCCACCACAATTTCCCAGTGTGGGATGCCAATGTAATGTACACGCACCAATGAATATCCAGTAAGCCACCAAACTCATTAATCCACTATATTCTTAAAAAGTAAATTGCAGTGGATTGACGAATATTCACTGTACATGGTACGTATACTGCATATTATTTATTTTCTTTATGGCTGAATATTCATTTGTACTGGGATATTAGAGAATATGTAGACAAGGTTTTGACAAGGTTGGGATACGTTTGTCAACTCCGTTACCATCTGCATATGTCACAGCACACCAAGACTTCTAGCAAGGACACAGCTAAACATGCAGTGTGTACTGTGCAGTCCGAGTGTCTTGAAAGTGCTAATATATTATAGTTCTACTATGTGCTTATGGTTATACATCTCTTCTGTATACATGCTATATACATGATACTTCCTGTAGAGTACTGTACACAGGGTATGTAAATGTTATGTAGCAATCCTATCACCAATTGGAGATGAAATGAGATCTGCATATAAATTTGAATTACTAGTATATGCATATGATCATTTTATAGGTACGTATGTAATGCTAATGTTGTATATTATACCCCATTAAAGTATTATATCATTATATTAATATCTCTCTATGCAGTGGTACCCTTATTCCTGGTGTCTTTCACACTAGCACCTCAGTACCAAAATTACATGCACAAAGATTTGTAAGTTGGCTGTGAATGTGTGTGTGTATTGTAGACTGGAGTATGTACGTTTACGTACGTATGTATATATTGTGTGACTGCAACCAGGTAATTTGTTATGTATTTATGCATCAGAGGATTATACAGAATGAGATATTCCATTAACATGGCAAAAGCCTAACCAGAGAAGTGGGAGTATGTATAGGGCAACCTGATACCACTAGTCATTATATGCATGGGAATATGGGGCGGGTAATAGGTGTGAAAGGTCAATTAATAATTGTCACTCTAAGATATACAAAATGATATTGTGAAGAATGGTGTTAACCAATTCAAAGGTACAATGCACAGGGATGTGCTGACTCCAATCTTCTTTCATCATCTCCAATCATTGTGCACTCCAACAATTTATACTGATTATGATCATGTACAAACACAATACAAGTGTATACATACTTTTTTATACTATGCTGCTTTTTAGTCTGTCGTATCTGTTTGAATGTTGACTGTTGTCAGTATACATATATGCAAAACTCCTGATGTAACCTACATAATGTTAGTACATACTTATCTGTTTCACACCTTGTAGTTGTCGTGTGTATGGCTATTCATTCTGGATTGGTCTTCTGGTCCCATTTGGTGTGATCTATGTTTTCAACTGGATCATGTACATCGGGATCATAGTCAGCGTGCTACGAAGACGGAATATGAAGAAGGAAATTGGAATGAAACACCAACAGTGGAAAGAGAACCTTGTCATTACGATAACCCTATCTGTTCTGTTTGGTCTAGGGTGGGTATCCGGACTGCTTGCCAGCACTGATATAAAGGTTGATTACGTGAGGGTCCCTTTTGAGTGGGTGTTCACCATCCTCAACTGCTTACAGGGAGTACTTATTTTTTATGTGTACTGTCTGAGACCTCCTGAAATTCGTAGGAAACTTTTCAGTCCATTCTTAGCATGCAAATCCAGCAAGCAAAAAGCGAGGCTTACTTCTGCCTCCAAGACAAACTCAAAGGCATCAGACAACTCTTTTGTTGTCAAATCCAATCCATCAGCAGCCACGGGGACCTTATCTCTATCTGATGTGTCCAACAGCAATATGTTAAGTATGACTGCAAACAACTCATCAACAATTAAAGATGGGGATTTGGCTTCCACTCAACTCAGGGAATACATTGATATGAAGCTCCTCGGTACAGCAAAAGAAACACTGGCAGCCACTTTTAATGATACGGGCTCAGATCATAGTCAGTCAGTATTTCTAATCGAGAAGGAGTCCATCTGATCACAAACATGTTCAGTAATAATCGTTTTCTTAGCTGTCGAGATATACATACACATTTAAGCAAGGCAGTGCTTTAGGCTAGTACTTATTGTATATACTGTTTCATAAACTATTAATTCATGTATTGTAGCTATTCTAATAGGCCTGTAGTATTGTACATAGCGGCTTTTGTAGCATAGTATACATCTATTACTGTACACCCATATCTAATAGTATACATCTATTATTATTGAAATATACATGGCAGTTTGTACTAGTGTAATGCAATGTTAAACTTTAATTTATATGATATTCAATGTTTTCGTCATATTTCGAATTTCATATCGACATTGTATGTTGTAGTTCATCTAGTAATACTCAACAGTCATAACACAATATTATAGTCACAAGAATGTCACCGGAAGTTGACGTCACCGACCGTATGACCGCTAACGCTTCTCAGCATAAATCGATTTCTAACTTAACGGTTTATCAGTCTGTGGCGGTGGAGAACAAGTGTTACTCCGCGATTGAACCACAGAAATTGACGAATCGCTCTCTATACTATATACGTCCATTGAACACGACATGGTGAAGTCAGCCGGCTGCAGTCCCGTCTTCACGATACCGGTGGTGCTCCTTCTGCTATCATTCCACTTCAGCTGCGTTCAGAGTGCGTGCTCATCTTGTCCCAGCAACGCCTGTGATTCGCAAAGCAATGCCAATGCAGGGTAGGTCTGTACATGTCTACTGTGAATGTTCATGAATGCACTTCACAGTTGATGTCTTATCTGTATGTTGTGTATTAGCTAGCACTTTTATGCGAACCACTTCCATTTAGCGTGAAGGTCCACAAATATAGGTACATTCACAGTACGTGACTAACTAGAGGTGTATAATCTAACGAAAGGTAAAGTGAATAACGATTATTGGACACCTAAAATTAGCTAATTCTAGTAAACTGCCGACTTTGTTATGTTGATCATTACGTACATGTAGTCGATCTCCACTCAGTAAGATCATCTTAGCTCTATGTAGAGTACTGCTATAATAATGACGATCAAAAAAGCGTGCGAAAATAATTGATAATTGGATTAAGAGATCTTCGGGCAGACTTTACTACAGAAAAGAGACGCGACCGACGGTCCAGAAACGTTAGACGTATATAGCAATACGTGTCTGTCAGTGACTTCTTTCTTTATTAAATTATAGATGTCGAAATGTATTATCACTTTGAGGAAATCCGAACAAGTTACGCACAGTTCAAATTTCCACCGATCTTCTACTACTATTTGGATAATTAAATAGTAATTGGCTGAATTGCGTGATCCGTCAATACAAATTTCCACTGACAAAATTAATATTATGTTTGTCCGATATCTGGTCTGTCACAGAGGGTTAGATCACATTTTCGGGTTTCCTCAAAGTACAACATTTTAATCTCTGTGACACTTCACATGCAGGTATTGCGCAAGTCCTTTCTATGTTCAGACGTCTTCACAGCAACATTCCTACATCGGTGTACAATATCGAGAGACGTACACCACACGCTGCTTTCTGGTCCTTCGATGCTACAGAACAAGAAATAGGTACTGTACTACGTTGCTTTATGTTATGCACAGTTTCATTCAGGTTATACATGCATTAGCATGTAGGCATACTAGTGGTTTTAATAATAATTTTACCACTTGATTTTGAGCAATTAAAGATACAATTTTGGCAAATGATATTTTGCTATTAGCATTATAATTTTGATAATAATTATATGTGACCAACTCATAAAGCACACAATGAGTAACAGATTGTGTTTTCCATTACTGTATGTAATAGTTGGGCCTCTCTAAATGGTCATGCATATGAAATCATTTCAAAGCCATTATCAACTATTAAATGCACGGGCAGTTTTTATCATGCACATATTGGTGTATATATACAGTATGTGTGTGTGTGTGCGTTCGTGTGTGCATGTGTGTGCGCGCGTGTGTGTGAGTAAACTATCGTAAGTATTATCATATTATTATTTTGAATATGCAGGTACAGGAGCACAATACAATATTATACATTATATCATTCAGAATTACAGTGTGACCGTTCCTGCTGTGAAGGATACTCAGGAAGTGCACCTGATTGTCAGCGTGAGTGCAAGTTTCAAAACTACATTACTTTTCCTCCATGTGTGCTGAACTAGTGTTAATTTGTGCCACTTGTCTTGCAGAAATCTGCATAAATGTCTCATAACATTAAAGAGTGGTGTGAATAAATTGTATGTTAATATTCATACCTTCAGGTACTTTTTCTCTTACACTGCCCACCTGTACAGATGTACATACATGTGTCACATACATACCTTGGGCTAGCTGTGCTTTGCATAGTTACTCACACAAAATTTTAATCCTCCTCTTTACCTCTTTACCCATCAGCTATTTGTGTACTGACCTGCGAAAATGGAGGTACATGTAGTGCTCCTAATACATGCTCCTGTACCAGTCAGTGGAATGGCTCAACATGTACCACACGTGAGTACTTATGTACAGTACATCAATGTTATTTTGCCGATGTGTTATACATTTTACTGTAACAGTTATAATACATGCATATAAATCTGTAGTACCTGATTGTATGATAGTGTGTTATTTTTGAAATCATATTAAAATTGTTGTTGGTTACTATTATATTACAGTAAAACCTCAATATTCCACCATAATTTTTATGATGAATTTATTGGTTACATGAAATATGAACTATATACACCAAGTTGCTATACTCAATTCATGTAAGGTTTCCTCACTCCACAGCTGTTTGTACCAGTCCCTGTCAGAATGGTGGTACTTGCTCAAATCCAGATACCTGTACTTGTACCTCGGAGTGGACTGGGTCTACCTGTCAAACACGTAAGTGAACAAACCGCAAGCATTCGTACATGTATGTGTGTCCCATGTAAGTCCTAGGTCTGTGCATGTACATGAATATGTACGTATATGAATATGTGGTTTGGTTTTATACATATGTTATATAATTGCATATAAGGTTGTATGTAGTAAATTTACATATGAACATGATGTGTGCATGTAAATGTGCAGTAGTGCACAAGTGTACGTGCTTATTTTTATAGGCATTTTGAGCTTTTCTGTTCCTGTAACAGTAGTCATGATATACATCATTAGTTATAATATTTATGCATAATATACAGCTATCTGCACCCCTGCCTGTCAGAATAACGGAACCTGTTCATCACCTGGTGTATGTAACTGTACAGATGAATGGTCGGGAGTACGTTGTGGAGATCGTAAGTTACTGCAACTACAATAGTGTCATCTTCAGCTGAGAGCTTTGTTGTGAAAAGTGTTTATTCCACTCTTATGCAGCTGTCTGTAACCCGGGCTGTTCTAACGGAGGTACCTGTACTGCTCCTAGCACATGTGCATGTGTTCCTCAATGGACTGGACCCACTTGTACTACTGGTTAGCTTGAAATTCCTTTGATGTTGTCTACAGTTAACGAATGTTTACTGTTTGCCTTTCAGATGTTGATGAGTGTACTGCTGGTACCCACAACTGTCAACAACTGTGTACCAACACTCCAGGAGGCTTTACCTGTGGATGTAACACTGGATATGAGTTGTTGGTTAATGGATACCAGTGTCGAGGTATATATTTGAGTATATTATGTATATGTAATCGCTTCGTATATACATACATGTGCATGCATTATCGTAATGAGTTGTATGATAGTGAACATTTCAACTATGAATTCTTCATGCACAGACATCAATGAATGCACTGAGGATACTGATGACTGTAACCAGACATGTTCCAACACTGTGGGATCCTTCCAATGTGGATGTCTGACAGGTTACATGTTGCAAGGACGAACTCAATGTGTAGGTGAGTGTTTCCAGTATATACCTGGCTCACATGTACAAAATTCAACATTTAATATGTACACATACTGTACTCGATCTACTTTTCATGTAACTTCAAGTTTGAGAATTCTTTGAATGACTGAATTTGTAAATGATAAGACCAGTTTTTGATTCATGCAATAATACATTCTGTGAAAATCAGAGAGAGTACAGTATGTGTACAGGCAGTGATGATCATGTAGATATGTGTCCATAACCAGGAAGGCCTCCCACGACCAAGGATATTTTCTGTCTCTCCTACCATCATGGTGATTCCCTGTGGAAATATGAAGAGTTGTTGAGGTGTATAGTCAATGTAGCTACCATAACAGTGAAAGTAGATATGACCCATAAGGTGAAATGAGACACTGCCTCACCAACCCTCCTACCTGTAATGTGGGTTTCAATATGTGCAATGAATCCTGTGATATGTAGTTGTGATGTTTAAGCAACATTTTTCATTGAATGGGATGTGTTGGTAGCTGGTCATGCTGACCCTCCTACATGAGGTGTACTTTCAGTATGTAATGTGTCAATTCCAATTACAGCACAGTCATTGTAACTGCATGCATCTTGCATGATTCACCTGAAATCGGCACAATTTCATGAAGCATGTAGTTAAGTTGTAGTATTTGATACACTTAAATTTCTTGTCTCTTTAAATTATTTGATTTAATATACTTTCACTATATTTATGTACATTATTTGCCAAATATGTCCACGATAGAAAGGTTATTACAGAATAATATTGTTCCTAGATTGGAGCCGAAAGGTCACATTTTTAAACCTACATGATGAATCCTTGACTTTGCAGATATTAATGAATGTGACAACAATCCTTGCGACCACACTTGTACCAACAATGAAGGCTCATTTGTGTGTGGGTGTAATGAAGGATACCGACTGGAAGGAAGCACAACCTGCAATGGTAGGAAGCACAGTGTTACTTGATGCTGCTGTGACTAGACTAGCTGTGTATAGTTAATGTACACAATGTTTGTATAAACACGTTGTTTGTTATCATAATAACATCATGTTCATCTGGTAATACTGTAGACAATGTTACATAATATTTGATATAATATTATAATATGGTCTTAATATTGTGGTAATGAGTGGTATTCAGTAATAAATTAAATCGAATGTCATACATACAAGAGTTTGTCATTCAATATTGTATATCTAAATGCAGTTCTATTAATATTACCCTTCAGACATTGATGAATGTACAGAGAGAGATCCTTGTGAACATAATTGTACTAATGATGACGGGTCCTTCATCTGTAGCTGCAGGGAGGGTTATGAATTGGATGATAATGGACTTAAATGTAACGGTAAGTGAATTGTCGATTCAGATTTGACATGTCTATAGTTAACCATCGATCCCATTCAGACCAACATTTAGACTGTTCAGCTACGCATAGCATAGCCAGATTAAGAAGGGAAAGATGGCATCACCAAAATTAACATGCCTGGCTGCTTTGGGCCCAAGTAACCATTTATTCGTGCATCAATTGAACTTACGATTGTAACAATACCAACAAAAATTCGAGTTAAAGGAACTCGTGGGGCCGCCGAAACCCGAACTCGAATGACCTGGGCGTCTTTCTTTATTTTATACGAATCTTCGCTGAATATATCATGTTCGGCGAAGCCGTCCCGCTCGAATTCCAGCCCAATTTCTATTTCTCGGCGTTTCGAAACCGGCCATCTTTTCGCGCGCAATACAAAATTTCTGATAAGTTATAATTATTATTTTACGCCTAATATGCAAAATACTCATCTACCGTGACGTAGCTATTATACCAGCTAGGGATGACCCAAATTTCTGCCTATAGTGCTATTCCAATATGCTTAAGATTTTGTCCAATTATGCGGGTAATAATTCTGATTTTCACTGACGCTGAATCATTAACAATTGCAACACAAGTTTTCGTGTAAAAAAGACTATGCTAAGGAGTGCTTATTATATTGTAGCATGAGGGAAGATTCAATGTGCTCAGTGAATTGTCCTGCTGATCTCCAATTGAGCTGTTCAAGCGGGAGAACACTCTCTCTAATAGTTGAATTAACAGTCCCAGAGTCAAGGCTAGCCATTTTCCCCACAGATCAAATATTAAATAATAAAAAGTTATTCCATATTACAACTGGTTATTCCAGCATAATGCTACCTCTGCATGCTCAGGCACCTGTCATTCCAGAAACTATACCAGAATAATAGCCACATCCCTAATACCAGCCCCAAATGCTCAGCTCTTGCGAACAAGGTATATACGGAACGGTGTCAAATAAAAAATGGGTCATCTTACTATTCTCTTTTCTAGTTTTTTTTTTTGCTTTCGCTTTGGCTTCGTGGCTGAGCATCATTTTTAATTTTCCTCCCTTCATCTTTCAGTACCATGAGATTCTGACAATATTTGTGACTATGATGACTATGTTTATGCAAAATTGATTATGAGGTGTATGTATTAAATTTGTATTCATACATGCTTTGAGAATGTGATGATGCATATGTAAATAATCCTGTTAGTGGGAACATTTATACATTGATTCACTAATTGGAATTCTTTTATTGGTGCAGATATTGATGAATGTGAACTTGGTGAACACGAGTGTGTTCAACACTGTCAGAATTCGATCGGTGGACACTTCTGCTACTGTGACCCTGGGTTTATACGTACTCCCGACGGTTTGGGCTGTAAGGGTAAGTAGATACATACAGGTATAGCATGGTTTACATTTTCAATAGTAGAAATGTACAGTGGTGTTATCGGATGTAACATCTCATTATATATTATTATTTCATATTAAAATATAGAATTTAACCTGACGGCAGCACTGAACACACCAGCTCTACCTGCTAATCTGGACTTTCTAAGCGCCATCACAGATGGACTACAGAAATGTTTAGCTGACATTTGTGCATGCCTGCATACTCTGTTCACAACCCTCTCCGATCTTGGATATACTCAAGATGTGGTTCAAACTACAGGTGATGCCATTTCAATTGTCCTCTCAACAGAGCAGCAGCAGGCTACCAGCGATCTCATTTTAGCTATCTTTGGTTTAGACTCCACGATTGTCCTTCCGATAGTAGCCAACATAAAGGAATTGGGTTATAACTGTACCGATCATGTGCTTCTGGTTGAGACTCTTCAAGGCGAAGGAGAACTGGAGATTTTTCCAGGCCTGCTGTCAATTTCAATGATGAATCTTCGTATCAGTGTATCCAATGTGACTTCCTCTCCCAAGCTAGAATCGTTGAGGTTAATGGGTACATTTGTGTTTGGATCAGTATCACTGGACACATTTGTGGAAACAATTGATCCTGATGTGTGGACATTTGGAGCTAGTCTTGGGGAAGACACAGAAATCAATGTCATTGAACTGATCTCCTCTGCCATTGGTGTGGGCATACCATCCGAACCTTTTGGTAGTCTTCTGACTATCACTGACCTCTCTGTGACTGGTCTTGTGGACATTGCAGCCAACTTTGAGTTTCTCCTTGTACTTCAAGGTACCATCCACATCAGTACTTGGTACGAAGAGACTGTGTGTATCATCATTCATCAAAACCTTACTGATGCCGGTAGGATACCTCCAGAACTTGGTTTTATTAGTGGGTGTGTACAAGCTAGAGGTATCAAATTCAGTACCTTGATTAGTGAAATCACTGGGTTAAATGTGAGTAGCTTTGGGTTCTTTGACGTTTTTGAGCTTCCACAATTGCACATTGTTTATACTACTGCTAACTTTGCAGTTGATGTGGACCAACTCTCTTCACTTGGCTATTCTGATCTTGAATTTGCCTTGGGAAGTCCAGATTTCTCCGGGTTTCGCTTAATTTTCAACTTTTATCTTGAGCGGCAAGACGAATACATACCATGGGTTTTATATATAAATAACGGTTCTGTCGTCTTCCGTCCAGTTTCTTCCGATCAGAATGGTTTCAGTCTCATAGACATGGTGAACACTTTATCCAGCGCTCTCACCTTACCCAGTGTGGAACTCTTCAGTGTCGATCTTAATGCCATCATACTCAGCAATATGAATTTGGATATGGAAAATAGAACACTATCCCTTACTATTGAAGTTCCAGAAACTATAACTATATTCATTGACTCTTTTCAAATCAGTAATTTGAGTGTATCTTTTGAAATCAGTCTGAGTGGGGGGATCAGTTTCAACACATTCGGTCTTTCTGGGGCTCTCACGTTGGGTGCAAGTACCTTTGATGTCTCATTTAGCTATGATAATGGAGACTATGAACTTTCGGCTTGTTCAGAGGACTTTGAAGCTGGGTTTGAAGGTATAGCAAATGCTCTGGGTACCAGTTTGGACAGTTCCATTGCAGTGAGTTCCTTCTCATTTGATCAAATTGGACTGTTTTCCCCATGCTTTGCCATTAAGTTCAGAGTAGGTGAGTTCCCCGAATACATGTGCTTCTCAGCCGACCTCTTCAGAGGAGAATTTGCTGAGGTTGGCATCAGTGCTTGTGTGACTCAGGAGAAGAGCTGGGTGTTTGGGTTCGAAGTACGTGATTTTGTTATTGCAAAACTTCTAACACAGATAATCGGAAGTGCAGGAAGACTGATTTCATTCTTCAATCAGAAACTCGATGTAGCTCTTATCGTAGCACCCATTTCAGTGGATGAACTTCCTCTTCAAGGAGTCTTGCTGGAACAGGCTGATGACATTCTAGAAGGAACGACTCTCATAGCTGCTACAACATGGCCCGAAGGTTGTGACTCTGATCCTTTTTGCACTATAGCCAGGAGCCTACTTGGGGAAGATTTGAACATCATTTTAAAAATCCATCTAGTAAGTGGCATGGTGTCAGTAGAAGCCAGGATAGAAAATTTCAGGATAGCTGGCTTCACCTTATCAGCGGCTTCTATTGAGATGATGTTCTCACGTACTACATTTTCAGTAGGAATAGCTGCTGAAATGGAGATCGAAGACCCACCCATCACTCTCATTGGCGCCTTACGTTTGAAATTCCCTCAAGCTCAGGTTTCCATGGAGTTTGCTATGCAAGGTTGTTGGGAAAATGCTTTCGGCATCTCTATTCTTGACATGTGTAACTTCTTCATAGCAGTATCCATCCTTCCTGGGTCTCCTCTACCTGGTGTTGCCTTTGGTGTCACAGTCAAGATTGGTGAAGAAAGATGTTTCGTACTTGAGGCAACAGGATTCTTTGGTATTAACCCCAATGACCCACTAGATAACTACTTCTACGTCAGTGTCAATGAGCTCACATTCCAGAGAGTGGTGGATCTATTCTGTGTGGATCTTCAGCTTCCAGGTTTCCTTGCTGACACCGGGTTTCCTGAAGGGTTCACCACGTCTTTTGCATCCAAACCGATATTACTTGAACATGCCGGCCTTCTCATACCTCAAGGATTCTATTTCAAGGGAATATTGAATATCTTTGGTCTAACTATTGAAAGTGAGGTGATTTTGGATCCACCTAGTCTGATCGATGTTTATGCCAGATTGAGCCCACTCACATTGGCATTTGGACTCTTAAAGATGTACGAATCTCGTGAAGTTACAGAAAGGGGACCATTTCTCCATGTGGTAGTACAGTCTAGTCCACCCGTATTTACAGCAGAAGGTTCAGGATATGTTAGTGTTCTCGGAATAGAAACTGAAGCAATCCTGTGTGTATCTGATGATGGCTTCGAGGTCAGTATATATGGTAGCATATTTGGAGTTCTTGAAGCTGAACTGATGGTTAGAGCATCTATTGGTTATATTCTGGATGCTTCATTCGGTGTTTCTGGGAGGATAAGCAGTGATATCCAACAACGTATCCAGGACGCTATCGTCGGTCTTATTCAGGTAGCTGCTGAGGGAGCTGAGCAAGGAATATCGGTAGCTCAAAGGAGAATAAGAGATGCAGAAGTGGTTTTTGATTTAGCTGTGGCAGCCTTGAACCCAGCAATAGAATTTCTACAAGATGCACGTGGGGTGGTAAATTCTTTCAGGAATAAGATCAGTTCTCTTCGAAATGACCTGTGTGAATTCAAGTCATGTAAATCAGGTATGTATTTGTATCATGTTATGTACACATTATGGTGGGATTGTAAAATTGATGTTAATTTGGTACTACTTTTAATGTGGTTTGAAGGTCATTACTGGTTTATGAAGGGCATTGGGCTTGTAAACCAGTACTAATTGGCATACACACACACACACACACACACACACACACACACACACACACACACACACACACACACACACACACACACACACACACACACACACACACACACACACACACACACACACACACACTGTATCTCTCAAAATATGGACAAATATCATGAATCCCTCGACGTGTCATTGTCCTCCTTTTTCCTGACTGCAGTCTGTGTACCTCTTCTCTGTGGTTGTGGATGTTCCGCAAGAGTATTTGGGGCGTGTGTACTACCATGCCTTGAATGGAGTAACTGCTGTTTTGAGATTCCAGATCCAATTTGTGTCCTCTACAATGTTGGCTGTGCTGTTATTAGGATTGCTGTTGAAATAGCCATTTTTGTAGCAGAAGCAGCTCTGATCATAGCTGAAGGTGTACTGATAGTTGCCGAAGGTGTCGTACGAGGTCTTCAATACATAGTGGACCAAGCCAGGTTTGTTCTGGATGCAGCAATTGCCATTCTAGAAGTGGTGAAGGTGACACTTGTTGTAGGACTGGCAGCATTGGAAGCCGTCACCAAATTCTTGCTGACTGGAATCATCAACATCAAAGAGATTGGATTCGATGTTCGCCTTGAACTGTTCTCTCATGGTAGAATCTCTGCTTATATTGTTGTTGGCTTTTTTGGTCAGTCTCCTGATAGGTACTCCATAACGATTCCTATCTTCAATCCATTTGCTCTGGTTGGTGACCTAGCTAAAATGGCTATTCCAGGTTTGGAAAAGAAGAAGAGGAGCATGAGAGGAAGAAACAAAGTGCTTATGTGAGTTTGTCTGTGTGTGTGTGCAGGACTACATGCACAGTGTGCATGTGCATGTGTATGAATGTGTTTGGGACTATATAATAGTGTGTATATGTGTGTGGGTGTGCTTAGTATGTGTGTATATACATGTTTGCACGTTCCAGCCATGTTGAACTCATTCGGAAGGAGTTAGTACATTGTAAATCCTGCATCACCTGAATTCCACAACATTCTGCTTTTGTAGCACCCTCAATGTTTAATCAGCAGCACTCAGTGTACCTTTTTCATCATGACTCAGCTACACCGACACAAAATATGCATGTTCAGAGGCTGCATGTTATTGAGTGTCTCAAGTAGTTACTCCAACCTCTGGGGGTGGTTCGATGCCTTTATTGTATACGTGCAACACAGGAGGAAGTGAATATATAGACAAGGGAAACTAAAATATACCAATGATTGAATTGCACTGAAATTTCCATTCATAATTCATTTGTATAGTTGTTACAGTTATGGTATATGCAGTACTGCAATGTAAAAAAATGCAAATTCTTAGTATCATCTCTCACCCCTTCTAGGTTGGCTGAGCACTTCAAGCACAATGGATCCATCTACCCCACCAGATACTAACTTGAAGTGCCATCATATTCACCCATTAAGAGGATCCTGGACGTAGTGTAGTGAAGGATCAGAATACATAGCATATTGTAGTGTAGTTGGACATAGCCTAGTAGTGCAGTGTGGTGTAGTGCTTATAACATAATCTTCAAGTAGAACTGTATTCTACAGTTAGCATAGTTGGTAGAGTGATATTGCAAACTACTAATTTTGTACTATATAATAATTTGTATATAATTATGATGGTCTTCACTTTGAAACATGTGCAACTAAAGTACTGTAACAATGCATGTATGCCATGTGGCAATTATAATCTTGTTACGTAATCAGCATGAATTTGAAATTTCTGTGGCTTACATTACAATAATATCTGTAATGAAAACCACAGTTGTAGCTATCCGGGATTGGATTCATTAATTGGCCAAATGTTGCTAACAGTTATATCTTATGTTATCCTGCATAAAACATAATATGGAACAAATGCTCATGCAACTGGGATTAACTTTATCCAGACCTACATGTGCCTAAATCTGTAAAATTACTGTAGATGGGTTTCTAATACGTGATAGCATAGTCTAGTGCAAGTCACATCCTTCTTGCGCAAGACCACCAGCGGCTTGCGCAATGGAAGGCACTGGACGAAGGTGCACCGTGATGTTCTCTACTTGAAGGATCTCCGCTTATGTTACTCGGTGATGCCTACCTACAATCCACTCGTGCAGGTCAGTTGCCTAATTGAGAGGTTTAGCTCTTGTTTAGTCAGGAAGTAGAGGAGTGCTGGAAAAAAGTAGCTAATAATGAAGAAAATGAGTGCTTATGTGAGCAGCAGTTCAGCCGAAGGGACAGGATTCGATCGATATTATAATGTCACAGTTTTGGCTATTGTGTGTGCGTGCGTACTTGATATTTGCTGTTGTCTCTGATATGACCGAAGCTAAGCCGTACGTAGAGCGAAACTGTCCAAATCTCATGCAACGGTTCAGTTGGTCCGGGCCTTATATGAAGTTGATATACACATTGTCGGACACACATCGCTGTGAATTATTTCCCATAATTGGGCGAAATGATGGCGGACACAAATGCCTAATCTGAGAAATTATACAAGACTAGTAGATCTTACCATACTGCAGGGTATTTCCACCAGTGTTTCACAGTGTATGGAAAATTGTTACTTTTTTGGGTATGAACACTCGATTTAGACATGGATATAATAGCTGTACCCAGTTGGCACACTTGCTGCTAGAAAAAAAAACGCAACGATCTGGTCAATTCACGCTTAGTTTGTGTTTTGCAGTATTTTGTTCAAGCAAGAAATCGACAGGACGGCAACATCGAAATTGTCGACTAACCGCCACACGTGGTTTTCACATGGCTTTAAGAAGATCCAAGGCGGACTGCAGTTCTACCAGTGGTACTTCCGTGGTTGTATTCCTGCTACTGGTGGCTTTGTTCGGGGTTAACGTGGAGGGGCAATGTTCGTGTCCTAATAACGGCTGCTACCAATCTGCGTCTACCGGGTGAGTATCGTCATAGAATGACCTTCCTGCAGGCGTGCCTAGCTCGGGTGGTTAACATGGCAGCTCGTTTATTCCCCGAAGGGAAAAAACTACCTCCCGTGTTAACAAGGTAGAACGTTATTATGACGCTGCATGAAGATGTAACGAGCGACGAGACAGAATTCTGCTCGTACTTACCAGCAAATGTGAGCGTCTTATATAGCTAGCAGAATTCAGTTAAATCGATCCGATAGTTCTCTCTGTAGCAAGTAGAGTTGCTCGCTAGTCACACGACAAAACGTATATATTGACGTGACTATTCATCCATTCAGGGTAGGCATCAGTTCCTACCATAATGTGGATTTAATAAGAGTTTGTGGTGGACCTCACAATATTCATTTTATTCTCTACTCTTTATTTCATCCAGGTACTGTCAAGACAGGCTCTACAGAAAAGTTTCAGCGCAGGCTTCCAGTAGAGTTTAATATTCTGCGAACACTCACCAAGCCTACAGTTGTTCTTTTTTGGGGTGGAACACCTGCTACAGGAGGGTAACCAAGTATGTCCTGTTTGTATGTACAGAATGTAGGTGATGTAACAGTTGTGAAATGCTCACCAAGTGAATACAGTGAATTCTTGTTTATCCACCAAACCTTTCAATCCATCACTGTGACAGTATACCAGTACCAATATATAATTTTATAATTTAATGCACAAGTACCAAAAATGAATGAATATCTGGTTAATCCACCAAACATGTTCATCCACCATTTTCTTTGAAAATGAATTGTGCCAGATTAACGAGTATTCACTGTATATATTGTCAGTTTGGTGTCCTTTTCTTCAAGGTATAAGCCATTCCATACCCGTGGTCTGTCTTATATCTTAGTACTAAACTACAGTAAGATCTGAATGACTTCCTTTCTACACTCACGGTATCATATTATGATTAATATTTTCACTTTTGATCTATCGTGTTGATCACACAGTACATATAATAGCCTGAATAAACTTTTAATAACATGTGGTGTTAAATTATTGATCATTGTATATTGATTCTCCCCTTTTGTAGGCGAGTTAGCAGAACTCTGTATAGCACAAGCTACATTTCACAAGCTTACTGTAGTGCCTATTGTTGCCAAGGCTACACTGGAGCTCCTAATTGTCAATGTATGTTCAATATTTGCATAATTCTATTACTTACTATTATTGTTACACTATACTGAATGGAATGGATGTAGTGTATGTATGTGGTGTGTGTGTGTGTGTGTGTGTGTGTGTGTGTGTGTGTGTGTGTGTGTGTGTGTGTGTGTGTCCAAGTTGATATGGAGGCTGATTGAATGAGTAGACCAGAAACACGACGGACCTGTGACCAGCAGGTTTGCACCTGAATGGTTGAGAATATCAGTTTCTGACTGGTTTACAAATTTCATAATAGTTGTGAACCAAAGTCACTGGGGAGAGTAAACTAACTTGTGTGGCTATTTTTCTAGGTGCTAGTACATTCTCAATCTTGCTGGTTGTGCAATGTATGTATACTGGCAACCTGAAAGCTACTAAATGTAGGATTGTGGATTGCTGCAGCCTTGAGCCCTGAATGGGCATTATGGTGCCATCACTCAGGGCTGTACCCCACCTCTCTCATCTCGTGGGTCTTGCAAGCCCACAGATGAGTAACCTCTCTGCACAAGGGGGCTATGTGGTTGGGGTGTTGGGGCAGGTGTCCCCACTGCCAATGGGGTCCCTTGTCCTGATGCCTTCTGCTGGCTCACCCCCTTGAATTGGGGGCCACATAGCCAGTGGTGGATACAAGTACAAGTGTACAAAAACAATTTGTATGATATGCCTACATAGATTGCTGTACTCTAAGCATACCCACACACCCACACACATATTTAACATATACGTGTATATATGGTATCGAAACACAACATACACAACATGCCTTTGAAACCTATAACAGCCAGGAATGTCAGTATTCGCGTTCACCTAGTAGTATCAATGAAAGGCTTCCAAGCCATAAATACACATAATAATTTTGTGACAAGCACCCCTTTGTACAAATATGCATGAGATGTATGTACTGAAACTTCAGGAAATACCACATGAAGTAGCTTGTACCTATGTATTCAGGTCTCTATCACATGCATACAAGTAGGTGTGAATGTACACACAATACCCACAAACACATAAAGCTTTTTTACACTTTAAACCTATAATTACCATTTATGTTAGTATAATCAATGTTCATCTTATAGGATCCAAGGCTTTCAGTCCACAAAACCTTACAATAACCAACAAGACGTCAACATCCTTGACTGTGGAATGGAGTCCACCCCTCACTCCAAATGGAGTTATTCTCAGCTACCAGGTGTTCTATGTAGGGTTGGAGTCAGTCAATCCCGTTCCTGACAGTTTTGAGACAAATAGTACATTGACTACCAGCGCTGCAACACAGACTGTTGAAGTAGCCGGTCTATCACATTACTCACGGTACAGTCTATCAGTGAAGGCCTTCACAAGTGCTGGAGGTTAAGAAGAGACTGCAGTCACATTCCAAACAGAAGATGGTATGTTTTCTATAATTATATGCACGTATATGTCATTTATGATCAAACAATCGCGCATAGTTGCCAACTGTCCAGAACAGTGTTGTGGGTAACGCATTACTCTGGTATTTAGTTACGTAATATTATTACACTACTGGTAATCAAGTAATATAACGAAATACCTGTCTTGTAACGAATAATATATTACATTTGAAAAGTAACGCACTACTTCATTTGCATCCAATACTGATATTGGCTATAAACATAGTAATAAACAAAACAAAAGGCTAATTTTAACAAGAAACATACATTCAATGGCTGTAAACTGACCCTCTTGCCCACTAGCTATGATTTCCTAGCTTATGTGCTGACCGAGAGTGACTCAATGTATTGTGCAATAAACCACGATTTCAACAAACACGAGTTGGCAAGGGTACACGGAAAGATTGGAGACATGCGTACGAAACCTACTTTCTTTGGGTGGAAATATTATGTATCATTATGTATGTCAATGTAATATGTAATATTATTACTAGTTACATTTGATATTAAGTACTATGTAACTGTAACGAATTACATAAATGAAAAGTAATATGTAATAAGTAGTGTGATTACTTTTCAAAAGTAACGACCCCAACACTGTCCAGAATCATCCTGGCCCACATTCTCATATTTTTCCATTGGGAACGTGTCCCGCACGTATTGGTGAAATGTCTCGGATTTTGCGCGATTCACCATAATAATAGGGGTGGCAACGTAAAAATCGATGTCATCGGATCTTGCTGAAAATTACAAGACATATGCAACACAAGTCAGAGAATCTAATGGTGACCTTTGTTTTTGATAGATTAATGTTTGGGAAAGTTACACGCAATTAACCCCGTAATTCGTACAGCGGCGCGATTAAATTTATACTCATTAATTTGAATTAAACTGGAATTTGCCCTCAATTCACAAGTAATATGCAGACAAGTGAAAGGAAAATAAGAAATTGATGGAGCTACGCTGGCATATGTTCGACGGTGTAATCAAATTTGGTTACATTACAAGATGGAAATGAAAGCAAAACAGACCCTCATGCTATCAAGGGTTGATCGACATCTGAGCTACCCATGACCGAAAAACCCTGCATGAGGCTTGCACTTCGCAACCATCTGGGTGATGAGGGTCAATTTTGATACAAGAGTCCTTTATTGGGAGAGTCCTTTAATAGAGGTTCCACTGTATACGGTAAAATTAGACAATATGGGGCGCTATTTGACATCAATGGAGGAAAATCTCACCCTGTTTTACATTTCAAACGCTTTACGCTACTGTGATGTGCGAGTGTCTTGGAAAGTACTAATATAATATAGTTCCACTATGAGCTTATGGTTATACATCCCTTCTGTATGTACACAATATACGTGATACTTCCTGTAGAGTACTGTACACAGAGTATGTAGATGTTATATAGCAATCTTATCACCAATTAGATATGAAATGAGATCTGCATATAATTTTCAATTACTACCTATAATATTATGCATATGATTATTTTGTATGTACATATGTAATTCTAATGTTTTATACTATACTCCATTATATTGGAATATCATTATATTAATATCTCTCCATATAGTGGTACCCTTATTCCTGGTGTCTTTCACACTAGCACCTCAGTACCAAAATTACATGCACAAAGATTTGTAAGTTGGCTGTGAATGTGTGTGTATTGTAGACTTGTGTATATACAACCAGGTAATTTGCTATATATTTATGCATCAGAGGATTATATGGAACGAGATATTCCATTAACATGGCAAAAGCCTAACCAGAGAAGTGGGAGTATGTATAGTGTAACCTGATACCACTAGTCATGCATGGGAATATGGGGCGGGTAATAGGTGTGAAAGGTCAATTAATAATTGTCACACTAAGCTGTACAAAATGGTATCGTGAAGAATGGTGTTAACCAATTCAAAGTACAATGCACAGGGGATGTGCTGATATCAATCTTCTTTCATCACTTACAATAATTGTGCACTCCAACAATTTATAATGATTATGATCATGTACAAACAAAATACATGTATTTACATACTATTTATACTCATGCATGCTACAGTATAATTTTAGTCTGTCATATCTGTTTGAACGTTGACTGTTGTCAGTATATGCAAAATTCCTGATGTAACCTACATAATATTATAGTACAAATACTTATCTGTTTCACACCTTGTAGTTGTCGTGTGTATGGCTATTCATTCTGGATTGGTCTTCTGGTCCCATTTGGTGTGATCTATGTTTTCAACTGGATCATGTACATCGGGATCATAGTCAGTGTGCTACGAAGACGGAATATGAAGAAGGAAATTGGAATGAAACACCAACAGTGGAAGGAGAACCTTGTCATTACGATAACCCTCTCCATCCTCTTCGGTCTAGGGTGGGTATCCGGACTACTTGCTAGCACTGATATAAAGGTTGATTACGTGAGGGTCCCTTTTGAGTGGGTGTTCACCATCCTCAACTGCTTACAGGGAGTAGTCATTTTTATGTGTACTGTCTGAGACCTCCTGAAATTCGTAACAAATTTTTCAGTCCATTCTTAGCGTGCAAATCCAGCAAGCAAAAAGTGAGGCTTACTTCTGCTGCCAAGACAAACTCAAAGATATCAGACAACTCTTTTGTTGTCAAATCCAATCCATCAGCAGCCACGGGGACCTTATCTCTATCTGATGTGTCCAACAGCAATATGTTAAGTATGACTGCAAACAACTCATCAACAATTAAAGATGGAGATTTGGCTTCCACTCAACTCAGGGAATACCTTAATATGAAGCTCCTCAATACAACAAAAGAAAATCTGGCAGCCACTTTTAATGATATGGGCTCAGATCATAGTTAGTCAGTATTTGTAATCGAGAAGGAGTCCATCTGATCACTAACATGTTCAATAATAATAGACTATTCTTAGCTGCTGAGATATACATACATACACCTTCAAGCAAGGCAGTGCCCTAGGGTAGTACTTTTTGTATATACTGTTTCGTAAACTAGGAATTCATGCATTGTAGCTATTCTAATAGGCCTGTAGTATTGTACACGGTGGCTTTTGTAACATATTGAAATATTCATGGCAGTGTGTACTAGTGTAATCATGTTAAACTTTATATGATATTCAATGTTTTCTTCATATTTCGAATTTCATATCGACATTAATATTGTATGTTGCAGTTCACCTAGTAATACTCAACAGTGACATAATGCAATAATATTATTATTGTCACAAAAATGTACACCGGAAGTTGACGTCACCGACCGTATGGCCGCCAATGCTTCTCAGCATAAATCGATTTCTAACTTTAACGGTTTATCAGTCTGTGGCGGTGGAGAACAAGTGTTACTCCGCGATTGAACCACAGAAATTGACGAATCGCTCACTATACTGTATATGTCCATCGAACACGACATGGTGAAGTCAGCCGGCTGCAGTCCCGTCTTCACGGTACCGGTGGTACTCCTTCTGCTATTATTCCACTGGAGCTGCGTTCAGAGTGCGTGCCTCTCATCTTGTCCCAGCAACGCCTGTGATTCTCAAAGCAATGCCAATGCAGGGTAGGTCTGTACATGTCTACGTACTGTATATGTGCATGAATTTACTTCACAGTTTTGATGTCTGCGTTATAGCATAGACCCTATAAATGAAGGCCTCCGGTCAAAAAAGGTACTTTAACGTATTCCGTAATTTCCGAGGAGACGGAGTTTAATCGTTTACGGAGTAGTACAGGTAAGTACCGTAACGAATACGTAACGAAAATGGGCTCCTACCACCCGAATGCTCACTTCTTTCGCATTTACATTTCATTTGCTACTTCTTGAGATGGTAGATGTCGTTTTCAGAACGAAAGTAGATTTTTTCTTCCAAACGTTAAAGTACCCTTTTTGACCGGAGGCCTTCAAATTTTTTCAGTTTTATAGGGTCTATGGTTATAGCTAGCATTTCTTAGACGAAACACTTTCAAAGTTTAGCGTGGAGGTCCACAACTATAGCTATAACCATACATTTACAGTACGTGACCAACTAAAAGTGTAGAATCTAACGAGAGGTAAAGTGAAATTGGATTATCGGATACCGTTTCCTGTACACTTTGTTACGTTGGCCATTACATGTAGTAGTTCTCCACTCAGTAAAACCCTCTAAGCTTTATGTACAGTACAGCTAGTGCCGATCAAGAAAGCGTGCGAAAGGGATCCGGCTCTGGACAGACTTTACTACAGAGAAACAGCCGACGGCCCGTGCAGAAACATTGGACATAGTAGCAATACATGACGATGATATTAGACGTCTACATGTATTGTCATTTTGAAGAAATCCGAACAAGTTACGCATTTAAGTACAGACCAGATTATCACCAATCTTCTACTAAATTGCTTATAATTATAATTTGGCTAAATTACGTGATCCATCAATATAAATTTCCACTGACAAAATAAATTCGTCCGATATCCGGTCTGTCACAGAGGGTTAGATCACATTTTCGGGTTTCCTCAAAGTACAACATTTTAATCTCTGTTACACGTCACCTGCAGGTATTGCGCAAGTCCTTTCTATGTTCAGACGTCTTCACAGCAAGCTTACTACATCAGGGTACAATATCGGCAAATGTACACCACAAGTTGTGCACTGTTCTTTCGATGTGACAGAACGAGAACTAGGTACAGTGTTTATGCTATGCGCATATGATGTATATGTATGTATATGTTATGTATGTGATAGCATAGTGTGAACATGCATAGAGAATCATTTCAAAGCTATTATAGGATATACGTGGGCAGCTTGTGTGTGTGTGTGTGTGTGTGTGTGTGTGTGTGTGTGTGTGTGTGTGTGTGTGTGTGTGTATGTACATGCATGCGTGTGCGTATGAGCAAATCCATTCTAAGTATTATTTTGGAATTATAATAATTTAATGATATTTTAAATATGCAGGTACAGGAGCAGACTATTATATCGTTCAGTGTATCACTCGAAATTACGATGCTCTTTATCTTGCTGTGAAGGATACTCAGGAAGTGCACCCAGTTGTCAGCGTGAGTTCAAGTTTCAAAGCTACACTATTTTTTCCTCCATGTGTGCTGAACTGATGTTAATTAATTTGTGCCACTTGTCTCACAGAAATCTGCATATAAGTCTCATAGCATTGAAGGATTGTGTGTATAATCCGTATGTTAATATTCATACCTTCAGATACTCTTTCTCTTACACTGCCCACCTGTACAGATGTACATAGTATGTGTTACATGCATACCTTGGGGTAGCTGTGCTTGGCATAGTTACTTACGGAATTTTAACCCTCCTCTTTACCCCTTTACCCACCAGCTATATGTGTACTGAACTGCGAAAATGGAGGTACATGTAGTGCTCCTAATACATGCTCCTGTACCAGTCAGTGGAATGGCTCAACATGTACTACACGTGAGTACTTACACACCATACATCAATGTTATATGGTCCATGTGTTGTACAATATACTGTTATAATACATATTATGCATATAAATCTACGTATAGTAGCTGATTGCATTGCAGTGTATATTTTGAAAATATTAAAATTGTTGTTAGTTACCATTATACTACTGTAACAGTGAAACTTCAATATTTCACCACAATTTTTATGGTGGATTTATGGTGTAGATGGATTACATGAAATATGACTATGTACACCAGGTTGCTATACTAATTTCATGTGAGGTTTTCCCACTCCACAGCTGTTTGTACCAGTCCCTGTCAGAATGGTGGTACTTGCTCAGATCCAGATAACTGTACTTGTACCTCGGAGTGGACGGGGTCTACCTGTCAAACACGTAAGTGAACAAACCACAAGCATTCGTATATGTATGTGTGTCCCATGTAAGTCCTAGGTCTGTGCATGTGCATGTATATGTACGTATATGAATATGTGGTTTGGTTTTATACATATGTTATATAATTGCATGGAAGGCTGTATGTAGTAAATTTACATATGAACATGATGTGTGCATGTAAATGTGCAGTAGTGCACAAGTGTACATGCATATTTTTATAGGCACTTTTGAGCTATTCTAGTCCCTGTAACAATAGTCATGATGTACACCATTAGTTATAATATTTATACATACATTGTACAGCTATCTGCACTCCTGTCTGCCTGAATGGTGGTAACTGTTCATCACCCGGTGTATGCACCTGTACTTCTGATTGGTTGGGAGTACGTTGTGGAGATCGTGAGTTACTGCAACTACAATGGTGTCATCTTCAGCTGAGAGCTTTGTTGTGAAAAATGTTTACTACACTCTTATACAGCTGTCTGTAACCCAGGCTGTTCTAACGGAGGTACTTGTACTGCTCCTAGTACATGTGCCTGTGTTCCTCAATGGACTGGACCCACTTGTACTGCTGGTGAGATTGAAATTCTTTTGACGTTGTCTACAGTTAACGATCAAATGTTCATTGTTTCCCTTTCAGATGTTGATGAGTGTACCGCTGGTACTCACAACTGTGATCAACTGTGTACCAACACTCCAGGAGGCTTTACCTGTAGCTGTAACACTGGATATGAGTTGTTGGCTAATGGATATGAGTGTCGAGGTATAATAATATATTTATGTATATTATGAATATGTAATCACTTGGTATATATAAAAATATGATAATATACACACATGTGCATGTATTATCGTACTCACAAATTGCATAATAGTGAACATTTCAACTATGAATTCTTCATGCACAGACATCAATGAGTGTACAAAGAATACTCACAACTGTTCCCAGACATGTTCCAACACTGTGGGATCCTTCCAATGTGGATGTCTGACTGGTTACATGTTGCAAGGACGAACTCAATGTGTAGGTGAGTGTTTCCAGTATATACCTGGCTCACATGTGCAAAATTCAGCATTTAATATGTACACATACTGTATTCAATCTACTTTTCATATCACCTTTTGAGAACTTCTTGAACGACTTAAAATGTGTGAATACTTTTATTTTTCAAAAGAAGCAAGCTGCAAAGATTTGTCCTTAAGTGAACATAAAACTGTGAATGACAAGACTAGTTTTGATTTATGCACTAATACATTCTGTGAAAATCAGAGAGAGTACAGTATGCGTACAGGCAGTGATGATCATAGTAGATATGTGTCCATGACCAGGAATACCTCCAACAACTGAGGATATTTCCTGTCTCTTCTACATACCATGTTGATTCCCTTTGGAAATATGATGATTTGTTGAGGTACATATTCAATATACATAGCATAGCATTGTATGTAGGTATTAACTAAGGTGGAACAAGACACTGCCTCACCAACCCTCCCTTTTAATATGTTCAACAAATCCTGTGATATGCAGTTGTGATGTTTAAGCAACATTTTTTATAACATGGAATGTGTTGGTACCTGGTCATGCTAACCCTCCTAGATGGAATGTTGATTTCAATTATGTTTGAAAAATCCTCAGATATCCAGTTGTAATGTTTAAGCAACATTTTTTATAACATGGAATGTGTTGGTACCTGGTCATGCTAACCCTCCTAGAAAGAATGTTGGTTTCAATTATGTTTGAAAAATCCTCAGATATGTAGTTGTAATGTTTAAGCAACATTTTTTATAACATGGAATGTGTTGGTACCTGGTCATGCTAACCCTCCTAGATGGAATGTTGGTTTCAATTATGTTTGAAAAATCTTCAGATATGTAGTTGTAAATTAAATGCTTTATCAACATTTTCATCACGTGGAATGTGTTGGTACCTGGTCATGCTGACCCTCCTACATTCAGTATGTAATGTGATAACTCCAATGACAGCACAGTCATAGTAACTGCATACATCTTGCATGATTCACCTGAAACTGGCACAATTTCATGAACATGTAGTTAAGTTGTAGTATTTGATACCATTAATTTTGTGTCTCTTTAAATTATTTATTTGATTTAAAGTACTTTCACTATAATTATGTATAATATTATTACTTGCCCAATATGTTCTCGATAGAAAGTTTATTACAGTATATTGCTCCTAGATTAGAGCCAAAAGGTCACATTTTTGAACCTTCATGATGAACCCTTAACTTTGCAGATGTCAATGAATGTGACAGCAGTCCTTGTGACCACACTTGTACCAACAATGAAGGCTCATTTGTGTGTGGGTGTAATGAAGGATATCGACTGGAAGGAAGCACAAACTGCAATGGTAGGAAACACAGTGTTACTTGATGCTGCTGTGACTAGAATAGCTGTGTATACGTAGTTATAATAATAATAATAATAATAATAATAATAATAATAATATAATATTATTATTATTATTATTATTATTATTATTATTATTATTATTATTATTATTATTATTATAATGTACACAATGTTCGTATTACCAGATCAACATAATAACATTATGTTGATCTGGTAATACTATGAACAATGTTACATATATAATATAATATATATAATGAGTGAATTGATGAGATGATCATGTCGCGTCAATATAGCGGACAGCAGCGCGATTTAATCTTTTTCTTTGCCATAATATCTGTGTTGTGATCACATCTGAATTCAAGCTTTTGGAGATACTTGATCGTAAACTTAATCGTCACACTTATCTCGCGTATGCTTCCTCACTCTCTCCCACAATGGCTAGCAGCGTAGTTCATCCGTCATCCATCCCAGATACGGCCGAGAGGCAACTGCTCGGTCTGTGGTAGAGAAATAGCTCTACTAACCGACGACACAGTCAGGATTCATGGCCCTGTCACTAATCATTGCTGCGGCTGAAGGAAGAGACCTGCATCCTACACGGATGGCAAGGTGGCTCCGAACGGAGCCTCTTTACTACCTAACGACGTAGATAACATGAACGACCAACTTCGGCCTCCGCGCTTATCATCTAATCCATCAGGCAAAGATTCCCAGAGCGTTTCTTTCACCGATCCTGGACCCACCGTATATTCATTCACCTGAAACTCCTCTGCTGCTTGATCCTAAAGACATCACAGTAGCAGTCAGTAGTTTTCCCTCTGGCTCTGCCAATGGTCCTGATGGCATGTATCCACAGCATCTGAAGGACCTCATTTCTCCATCTCTTGATCCAGTGGCCGTCAAACATATTGCTTCACTGACAAAATTTGTCAACTTAGCACTAGCAGGCAATGTACCCAGTGAAAGTCACCAATTCTTCTTTGGTGCCAAACTCATCGGTCTGCACAAGGTCAATGGAAGCATTAGACCAACAGCAATGGGATGTACACTTCGCCGTCTTGTTTTCAAATATGCATCTGCCTCTGTATGGGATGAAATAGGATCAATTCTCTTCCCAAAGCAGCTGGGCTTTGGAGTCTCTCGTGGGATAGAAGCAGCAGCCCATGCAGTACGGGAGTACCTCTCAAATCTGGAAATCAGAAGTCTAGTTTTAAATCTAGATTTCCAAAATGCCTTCAACGCCTTGAGAAGGGACAAGATGCTACATGCCATCTTGGAGAAGCATTTATCCTGCTTATAGCACCCACTCCTTATATTACGACCAGAGAGGCATCATTCTGTCCATGGAGGGAGTATAGCAGGGAGACCCACTAGCTATAGGAGTCTTTTTGTTTTGTATTGCCATCCATGACTTGGTTGTTTCCATCAAGTCTGATCTATTATTTCCCCTTAGTTATTTGTCTGTAGCACATTTTTTGACTATTCTTTTATTATCACATTTTTATATAATACTATATATATAAGGTCTTATTATTGTGGTAATGAGTGGTATTCAGTAATAATCTAATGTTATATGTACCTGATTGTTCATTCAAGATTGTATATTTAAATGCGGTTCTCTTAATATTTCACTACAGACATTGATGAATGTACAGAGAGAGATCCTTGTGAACATAATTGTACTAATGATGACGGGTCCTTCACCTGTAGCTGCAGGGAGGGCTATGAATTGGATGATAATAGACTTGAATGTAACGGTAAGTGAATTGCAGATTCAAATTTGACTGGTCTATAACCATCGATCCCATTCAGACCAACATGTAGAAAGTTCAGCTGTGCATAGCATAGCCAGATTAAGAAGGGAAAGTAGGCATCACCAAATTATCATGTCTGGCTGCCGTGGGCCCAAGTAACCATTTATTAGTGCATCAATCAACTTATGATTGTAACAATACCAACAAGTAATTCGAGTTAAAAGAACTCGTGGGGCCGCTGAAACCCGAACTTGAATTACTTGGGTGTCTGTGCTAGTGGGAACATTTATACATTCATTTACTAATTAGAATTCTTTGTTTTCCTGCAGATATTGATGAATGTGAACTTGGTGAACACGAGTGCATTCAACACTGTCAGAATTCGATCGGTGGACACTTCTGTTACTGTGACCCTGGGTTTATACGTACTCCCGACGGTTTGGGCTGTAAGGGTAAGTATGTACATACAGGTGTAGCATGGTTTACAGTTGCAATAGCAGTAATGTACAGTGGTGTGTTATCTGATGTAACATCTCATTATATATTATTATTTCATATTAAAATATAGAATTTAACCTGACGGCAGCACTGAACACACCAGCTCTACCTGCTAATCTGGACTTTCTAAGCACCATCACAGATGGACTACAGAAATGTTTAGCTGACATTTGTGCATGCCTGCATACTCTGTTCACAACCCTCTCCGACCTTGGATATACTCAAGATGTGGTTCAAACCACAGGTGATGCCATTTCCATTGCCCTCTCAACAGAGCAGCAGCAAGCCACCAGCGATCTCATTTTAGCTATCTTTGGTTTAGACTCCACCATCGTCCTCCCTATAGTAGCCAACATAAAGGAATTGGGTTATAACTGTACCGATCATGTTCTTCTGGTTGAGACTCTTCAAGCTGAAGGAAAACTGGAGATTTTTCCAGGCCTGCTGTCAATTTCAATGACGAATCTTCGTATCAGTGTATCCAATGTGACATCCTCTCCCAAGCTAGAATCACTGAGGTTAATGGGTACATTTGTGTTTGGATCAGTATCACTGGACACATTTGTGGAAACAATTGATCCTGATTTGTGGACATTTGGAGCTAGTCTTGGGGAAGACACAGAAATCAATGTCATTGAAATAATCTCCTCTGCCATTGGCGTGGACATTCCATCTGAGCCCTTTGGTAGTCTTCTGACTATCACCGACCTCTCTTTGAAGGGTCTTGTGGACATTGCAGCCAACTTTGAGTTTCTCCTCGTACTTCAAGGCACCATCCACATCAGCACTTGGTACGAGGAGAATGTATGTATTATCATACACCAGAGCCTTCAAGATGCCGGTAGGATACCTCCAGAACTCGGTTTCATTAGTGGGTGTGTACAAGCTGACGGTATCAAGTTTACTACCTTGATCAGTGAAGTCACTGGGTTTGATGTTAGTAGCTTTGGGTTCTTTGACGATTTTGAGCTTCCACAAGTGCACATTGTTTATACTACCGCTAACTTTGCAGTTGATGTGGACCAACTCTCTTCACTTGGCTATACTGATCTTGAATTTGCCTTGGGAAATCCAGATTTCTCCGGGTTTCGCTTAATTTTCAACTTTTATCTTGAGCGGCTAGACGAATACATACCATGGGTTTTGTATATAAATAATGGTGCCGTCGTCTTCCGTCCAGTTTCTTTCGATCAGAATGGTTTCAGTCTCATAGACATGGTGAACACTTTATCCAGCGCTCTCACCTTACCCAGTGTGGAACTCTTCAGTGTCGATCTTAATGCCATCATACTCAGCAATATGAATTTGGATATGGAAAATAGAACATTATCCCTTACTATTGAAGTTCCAGAAACTATAACTATATTCATTGACTCTTTTCAAATCAATGATTTGAGTATTTCCTTTGAAATCAGTCTGAGTGGGGGGATCAGTTTCAACACATTCAGTCTTTCTGGTGCTCTTACATTGGGTACAAGTACATTCGATGTCTCATTAAGTTACGATAATGGAGAATATGAACTTTCGGCTTGTTCAGAGGACCTTGAAGCTGGATTCGAAGGTATAGCAAATGCTCTAGGAACCAGTTTGGACAGTTCTATTGCAGTGAGTGCCTTCTCGTTCGATCAAATTGGACTGTTTTCCCCATGCTTTGCCATCAAGTTCAGAGTAGATGAGTTCCCCGAATACATGTGCTTCTCAGCCGACCTCTTCAGAGGAGACTTTGCTGAGGTTGGCATCAGTGCTTGTGTGACTCAGGAGAAGAGATGGGTGTTTGGGTTCGAAGTTCGCGATTTTGTCATTGCAAAACTTCTAACACAGATAATCGGAAGTGCTGGAAGACTGATTTCATTCTTCAATCAGAAACTCGATGTAGCTCTCATCGTGGCACCCATTTCAGTGGATGAACTTCCTCTCCAAGGCGTCTTGTTGGAACAGGTCGACAACATTCTAGAAGGAACGACTCTCATAGCTACCACAGAATGGCCGGAAGGTTGTGACTCTGATCCTTTCTGCACTATAGCCAGGAGCCTACTTGGAGAAGATTTGAACATCATTTTTAAACTCCATCTAGTAAGTGGCATAGTGTCGGTAGAAGCCAGGATAGAAAATTTCAGGATAGCTGGCTTCACCTTATCAGCGGCTTCTATCGAGATGATGTTCTCACGTACTACATTTTCAGTGGGAATAGCTGCTGAAATGGACATCAGAGACCCACCCATCACACTTATTGGAGCCTTGCGTTTGAAATTCCCTCAAGCTCAGGTTACTATGGAGTTTGCTATGAGAGGTTGTTGGGAAAATGCTTTTGGCATCCCCATTCTTGACATGTGTAACTTCTTCATAGCAGTATCCATCCTTCCTGGCTCTTCTCTACCTGGTATTGCCTTTGGTGTCACAGTCAAGATTGGTGAAGAAAGGTGTTTTGTACTGGAGGCAACCGGAATCTTTGGTATCAACCCCAACGACCCAACAGATAACTACTTCTACGTCAGTGTCAATGAGCTCACATTCCAGAGAGTGGTGGATCTATTCTGTGTGGATCTTCAGCTTCCAGGTTTCCTTGCTGACACTGGGTTTCCTGAAGGGTTCACCACGTCTTTTGCAGCCAAACCTATATTACTTAAACATGTCGGCCTTCTTATACCTCAAGGATTCTATTTCAAGGGAATATTGAATATCTTTGGCCTGACTATTGAAAGTGAGGTGATTTTGGATCCACCTAGTCTGATCGATGTTTATGCCAGATTGAGCCCACTCACGTTGGCATTTGGACTTTTGAAGATGTATGAATCTCGAGAAGTTATGGAAAGGGGACCATTTCTCCATGTGGTAGTACAGTCTAGTCCACCTGTGTTTACAGCAGAAGGTTCAGGATACATTAGTGTTCTTGGAATAGAAACTGAAGCAACCCTGTGTGTATCTGATGATGGCTTCGAGATCAGTACATTTGGCAGCATTTTTGGAGTTCTTGAAGCTGAACTGATGGTTAGAGCATCTATTGGTTATATTCTGGATGCTTCATTCAGTGTTTCTGGGAGGATAAGCAGTGATATCCAACAACGTATCCAGGACGCTGTCGTCGGTCTTATACAGGTAGCTGCTGAGGGAGCTGAGCAAGGAATATCGGAAGCTCAAAGGAGAATAAGAGACGCAGAAGTAGTATTTGATTTAGCTGTGGCAGCCTTGAACTTAGCAATAGAAGCACTTGAAGATGCACGTGGGGTGGTCAATTCTTTCAGGAATAAGATCAGTTCTCTTCGAAATGACCTGTGTAAATTCAAGTCATGTAAATCAGGTATGTATTTGTATATGTTCATGTTATGTACACATAATGTTGGGATAGTGAAATTGATGTACTTTTTTATCATGGTTCGAAGGTCATTACTGGTTTATGAAAGGCATTGGCCTCGTAAACCAGTACTAATTGGTACACACACTGTATCTCTCAAAATATGTGCAAATATCATGAATCCCTCAACATGTCATTGTCCTCATTTTTCCTGATGCAGTCTGTGTACCTCTTCTCTGTGGTTGTGGATGTTCCGCAAGTGTACTTGCAGCATGTGTACTTGTATGCCTTGAATGAAGTGACTGCTGTTTCAAGACATTTCATTTCATTTCCATTTCTTTCTTTTCTCTTGCAGTCTGTGTACCTTTCCTATGTCCTTGTGGGTGTGCTAAGAAGGTGTGGGGGAAATGTGTGTGGCCCTGCCTCAAATGGAGCAGATGCTGTTTCAGGATTCGAGACCCAATTTGTGTCCTCTACAATGTTGGCTGTGCTATTATTAGAGCTGTAGTTGAAATAGCCATTTTTATAGCAGAAGCAGTTCTGATCATAGCTGAAGGTGTACTGGTAGTTGCCGAAGGTGTCGTACGAGGTCTTCAATACATAGTGGACCAAGCCAGGTTTGTTCTGGATGCAGCAATTGCCATTCTAGAAGTGGTGAAGGTGACACTTGTTGTAGGGCTGGCAGCATTGGAAGCCGTCACCAAATTCTTGCTGACTGGAATCATCAACATCAAAGAGATTGGATTCGATGTTCGCCTTGAACTGTTCTCTCATGGTAGAATCTCTGCTTATATTGTTGTTGGCTTTTTTGGTCAATCTCCTGATAGGTACTCAATAACGATTCCTATCTTCAATCTATTTGCTCTGGTTGGTGACCTAGCTAAAATGGCTATTCCAGGCTTGGAAAAGAAGAAGAGGAGCATGAGAGGAAGAAACAAAGTGCTTATGTGAGTTTGTCTGTGTGTGCATGCAGGACTACATGCACAGTGTGCATGTGCATGTGTATGTATGTGTTTGTGACTATATATTATAGTGTGTACATGTATGTGGGTGTGCTTATATTATGTGGATATACAGTATGTGCATATTTGCATGTTCCAGCCAAGTTGGACTCATTCGGAAGGAGTTAGTACAGAGTAAACCCTGCATCACCTGAATTCCACAACATTCTGCTTTTGTAGCACCCTCAATGTTTAATCAGCAGCACTCAATGTATATACCTTTTTCATCATGACTCAGCTACACCGACAAAAATATGCATGTTCAGAGGCTGCATGTTATTGAGTGTCTCAAGTATTTACTCCAACCTCTGGGGGTGGTTCGATGCCTTTATTTTATGCATGCAACACAGGAGGAAGTGAATATATAGACAAAGGAAACTAAAATATACCAATGATTGAATTGCACTGAAATTTCCATTCATAATTCATTTGTATAGTTGTTACAGTTATGGTATATGTAGTACTGCAATATAAAAAAAGCAAATTCTTAGTATCATCTCTCACCCCTTCTAGGTTGGCTGAGCACTTCAAACACACTGGATCCATCTACCCCACCAGATACTGACTTGAAGTGCCATCATATTCACCCATTAAGAGGATCCTGGATGTAGTGTAGTAAAGGATCAGAATACATAACATATTATTGTAGTGTAGTTAGTAGTAGCCTAGTAGTACAGTGTGGTGTGGTGCTTATAACATAATCTTCAAGTAGAACTGTATTCTACAGTTAGCATAGTTGGTAGAGTGATATTGCAAACTACTAATTTTGTATCATATAATAATTTGTATATAATATTAGCTATGATGGTCTTCACTTTGAAACATGCGCAACTATAATGTACAATGCATGTACGCCATGTGGCAATTATAATCTTGTTACGTAATCAGCATGAATTTGAAATTTCTGTGGCTTACATTACAATAATACTGATTTGTAATAAAAACCACAGTTGTAGCTATCTGGGATTGGATTCATTAATTGGCCAAATGTGGCTAACAGTTATGTCTTATGTTATCCTGCATAAAACATAATATGGAACGAATCTGTAAAATTACTGTAAATCGGCTCCTAATACGTGATAGCATAGTCTATAGTCATATATAGATACTCTATTATACTACGCAACCAACGGGTACGTAGTATAGAGTATCTATGGTCTAGTGCAGTCACATCCCTCTTGCGCAAGACCACCAACGGCTTGCGCAATGGAAGGGAATGGACGAATGTGCACCGTGGTGTTCTCCACTTGAAGGATCTCCGCTTATGTTACTCGGTGATGCCTACCTACAATTCACTCGTGCTGGTCAGTTGCCTAATTGAGGGGTTTAGCTCTTGTTTAATTTAGTCAGAAAGTAGAGGAGTGCTGGAAAAAGTAGCTAATAATGAAGAAGGTGAGTGGTTATGCGAGCAGCAGTTCAGCCGAAGGGACAGGATTCGATCGATATTATAATGTGACAGTTTTGGCTATTGTGTATGACATTGTGTGTGCGTGCGTACTTGTGAAAAGTGTACATGAGTTTTGTAGCACTCATTTCATGTTGGCTATTGTCTCTGATATGACCGAAGCTAACTTCCGTGTCCGTACGTACAGCGAAACTGCCCAAATCTCATGCAGCGGTTCAGTTGGTCCGGGCCTCAGTATATAAAGTTGATATGCACATTGTCGGACACACATCACTATGAATTATTTCCCATATAACTGGGATGAACGATGGTGGTAATGCCCAATCTGAGAAATTATGCAAGTAGATCTTACCATACTACTGCAGGGTATTGTGAAACCCCTGTATAACAAACTCGCCTGCTAAAAGAATGAGTTGAACCATCTGCAAGCATAATAGAACTTTATAGCTAGCTGCTTGTATACATGTATTATTCTGGAATTCAATCCACCAATCTGGTGCTTCAAATGTGCACCACATTAAAGTATTCCTTTGACAGTTTGTACCCACTGTTGGCTTGTAAACTGTTCCTTCTATACAAGTGACCCTACCAACCTGGTTGGCGGAATAATACCACCAGTTCAGTTACCACCAAACGGCTACACCTTGGTGGTGGTTTATTTCGACGGTGTGGTGGAATATTTCCACCAATTCGGTTACCACCAACATGCCCTACCTGTTTGGTGGATTATATCCACCATTTGGTGGAATATTTCCACCAGTGTTTTTACAGTGTATGGAGAATTGTTTCAATGCTACAAATTACTGCTAATGGCAGACGGCTTCAGTATGCCAGAGAATATCTAGTTGATTATATTAAGAAGATCCTTTCGTATATGATGTGGTCCGAGGATATCATAACATCCTACAATAATAATTGTGACAGTTTTGAAAGAACAGCAACGATTACAATGACTAACACAACACAATTGAAGAGGTTAAACTCAAGTATAAATTGTTTATCCATAATACAGTCCTAACTGAATCTGCTTGTTAATTGTAGATACTCAACCAATATATTGATATGGACCCCTTCCCTGAGCTCAGAACCCTCTTACACCCGACGTTTCCGTCAAATAGTCCTTATAACCACTAATCCCTTACTTGAATATGGACATCTGTCCCCCTAACTTGTGAGCTATGACCCATGGACTTGAGATCCTGGGTCTGTTGTTCTATCCTCCTTAAGCCATGTAGTGCTAGGTTACTTGGTCTTGTTGGCTTATGACTTCCATGCATGGTGAATGCCGACTAGCGATGGTATGTCCCTAGAAGTCTATCTAATGTGAGTATATATTAAGGTTGGTAATGGGGAGTGGCCCAATCAACTCTGTCACACTGTTGAAGTGTGAAGGTAAACAAAATGAACCTGTGGATTTACAGATAATACTTTGTTAGCTCTGTAAAGTCGCTGTTAAGACATGTAAATTTTGAGTGCAGTAGAGCATGAGGTACTGACAAAGTACACATGCATGTGCCTGTGGGACACTGGTGCCATGTGTAACTGGTAGACACCAGGGACGCACTCAACTCCCATCCTGACATTACTATATGTTCAACTTGTTAAACTTCATTTGTTGAAACGTAAAAGAGAGAATGTTCCTCTGGTGTGAGTATTATGATGCAGAGATGATGTGGCATATAGAATATGTGTAAGTCACGCAAGAATTTCTACAAACAGATGCAATCAATTTGTATGCGCTTGATTAACGTAATTAAATTCAACCATGTAATCATCCATGTAATCACCCATGTGTGTGTCTTACTTGAATAGGAGAAGCAGAATGCCGAAAAATGATGGCAAAAAAGGATGTCGTGAGTGCTTAAAGACGTTTATGATTGTTGCTACATTATTTCCCTTACTCCTGCTAGGCTTGCTGAATACTTCAAACGCACCGGAACCATCTATACCACCAGACACTGACTAAAATGAGAACACTGATAAAGTAAAATCTTGGATGTACTTTTCAAGTAAATGGTTTGGATTTGCCCATGCAGTAGCTAAAACAGTGTAATCTAGCATAGTATTCCTTGCTGAGTAGTAATGTGTTAACGTTATTCAGCTACACAAGTCTTCGGGGACAAGATCTCTACTCGAGTTTATGGATCGTTATAAATAGGCGACTTGCCCATGTTAACATGGTCTATCTAGCTGGACCGTCTTCAGAAACGCCTTTGGAGTGTTATCGCTTGATAGGCGTTAAATTATGCACTTTCAATACGAAGTTTATATACCATTACTTTTTTGGG
>OZ026552.1:3407143-3454643 GCA_964020155.1 Chondrilla cf. caribensis | reverse complement strand
TCATTGTGGGTAACGGTGTCTTTCCATCTCTCATTCAAATTTCCGTTTATTCAGAAGAAATGACAGTGCTGCTATGTATCGATAAACACTGCTTCATTGTGTACGAATCACATGCATGTCAGGGGTTATTACATCATCACTGTTATCAATTGTTTACATAACATAAAACCACAAGGCAATTGACAACCCACTAGCTGATCTTGTGCTCTGCATATCTCCTTCTGAGTGAACTAACCAAACATGCACACAAATTGTTATGATGACACAGCATACACATGTATTTCATACTCATATTCTACGTGTGTTTACAAACTAAATGTGATTTTACTTCGATTTAACATAATATGTAAAACTATATCATGTGAACTTTATACAGACATCAATGAATGCACTGAGGGTACTGATGACTGTAACCAGACATGTTCCAACACTGAGGGATCCTTCCAATGTGGATGTTTGGAAGGTTACATGTTGCAAGGACGCACTCAATGTGAAGGTGAGTGTTTCAAGTACTTCCACACACAACATGTACTGATGTGGCCTGTACAGCTCTGTAGGCTGTACCAGGCATGTTGTAGACATGCCTGGATGAGCTATTTTATTGATTGTTTAATGCCACTATGACTGAGAACAAGTATAGTAGGTATTTGCCAGCCTTTACTCGGTTGATTACATTTCTTTTAAGTACAATTCATGTTTTTAAAATATCAAAATAACAATAACAACCATGCATATATACCTCATTTTTTACACGGAATGATGTTGTTTTTTTCTTATCACAGATATTAATGAATGTGACAGCAATCCTTGTGACCACACTTGTACCAACAGTGTTGGTTCATTTAAGTGTGGGTGTAATGAAGGATACCGACTGAGAGGAAACACAGAATGCATTAGTATGTAAAACCATTGTGTGTGTGTGTGTGTGTGTGTTTGTATATATATATATATATATATATATATTATATATATATATATATTTTTTTTTTTAATTATTATTTTTTTAAAACCATTACAAGAAAATGTAATAATAAATGAATAGTCAATATATATATATATATATATATATATATATATATATATATATATATATATATATATATGTGTGTGTATATGTGTACAATGTACACGTTTGTTTATACATGTGTTTTGTGTACACTTTTTACATGCTTATGCCTATATGTGTATGGATGTTGTCTGTATATTATGCTTCTCCAATGTGTGTATGTTTGTTTGTATAAATGTAGGCATTTAGCTATCAAGGCGATCAATTCGTGTGCTGTTTTGATACATTTCAATTTGAAGTAGTAATGTGGGTAACTTCTAAATTGTAAAATCATTTTTTAATTTTTTTTCAGATATTGATGAATGTGTAGAAGATGAACCATGTGCCCACATCTGTACAGACACCGAGGGATCATTCACCTGTAGCTGCAGGGAAGGTTTTGAATTGGATGAAAATGGACTGGATTGTAATGGTAAGAAATTGTGTGAAAGCGGAACAATCTATGCAGTTACCTCTGTCCTCCATGAAAGAAGGAGGCTCCTATAGCACTTTACGTGGAAACTTGACATGTTCTAATGTAACACAATAATGAGAGCATTCTGATGTAATTGTAACAGAATTGTAAATTTTGTAATGTAAATCATAGTGGATCGTAATTTGCCCACTGTTTTTGTTCGTCTTTCTATATTATACCGTCAAACTCAATTAGTCTGTATCTGGGATACTATGTAACTTTGCATAATGCATACACGTCGTAGATCTCCACCTGTAGTTTGTATGATGTTGTCCTTCACTTCCAAGATACAGTCAAACTCAGTTAGTCTGTACCTGGGATTGTACGTACTCTCCCATAATTCATACACTTCACAGATCACCACTTGTAGTTTGTATACACTTAGTAAATTTTTAATGACATAGTCATGATGTAATTGGATATTCGCAATTTCTCTTCAATGTTTCTGCCTGATGTAACACTTAGCATGGTTCATACTTGAGATATACAAATTAAAATACACTACTTGAATTTTTTGGTACTCTTAACAGTTCCATATGAAGTCAATTTCCATATCAATGACAAGCTTCTAATAATTACAAGAGTGGAAACTAGTATTCTTGGCAATGCCATCTGCTACAGAGAGGAATGTTGTACATGCATACTTTACATGCTCTCATACATGGTTGAATTTGCGAATTTTTTGGCGAAACTTGCATCATTTGTGAAATTCTTGAAAATTTACACTATTGTAATTTCCATGTCATTATGTTACCATAATAAAGTATATACACTATTGTAATTTCCATGTCATTATGTTACCATAATAAAATGGTGACATTTATGGTATTGGGTTCAATTATGACTGTATTTTGGCTATATAAGCCTTCCGAGTATAAATAAAATTACCAAAAACAGAAAGATACTCACCGAGGTTATATATGACTAGATTTATGGCTTCAACTTAATGAAGGTTACTTATGTACTTACACTATGCAGACTTCTTGGTTCAAATAAACTGTTCCAGTACTATCACAGTTCCATCCTGTGAATCTCTTAATACTGTAGGATACTGTGTATCCATATACAGTGAAAACTCGTTAATCCGCCGCAATTCGTTTTCAAAGAATATTTTGGATTAATGAGTTTGGCAGATTAACTGGATATTCATTGGTACGTGTACTTTATATTGGTAATGGGAAATTGTAGCAGATTATAAAAGGTTTGGTGGATTAATAAGAATTCACTGTAATTACTGTATTGTATTGTTTTCTGTATGCTGTGGTATACGGTACTAATCATATAAAACTGAACATTCTACAGGTACGGAACGGGCATACCCGTACCCATTCCATACCTGTACTCACTAAATGGAATGGCCGTTTAGTAGACAAAATTATTATAAATTAAAATGTACACCTAAGTAGTGATACCTAGAGTGACGCCCATGTATCTCCAGTTCATTTATTCGAGTTACGTATGTGAAGCAGCAAATTTTCTTTTATCGTTGTTTGAGAAAAGCTACGATATTTTGATAACGATTATATTTTACTTACTTGATTCCTCTTCGGAAGCTCTCGTTGTGAGACGAACACTCATGATGGGAGAAGAATGTATGTATGTAGAAAGATAGATTTGAATCGTTTTGAAATAACACTTCAGTATAAAATTAATACTTATGTAACACGAGGTGTTGATTACTATGTAGTGTAAATAAGAGAACGGGTACACCCATATCCATATCCGTTTCACAGGTATTTTCACAAAACAGGTACGCCTGTAGAACATTCAGTTTTATATGATTAGTAGCATACCTGGCATATTTGAGATTGTGCAATTGTAATGAATGCTGCATTAAATTAATCCTGAATATTGACATCCACCCATGTTTATCACCCAGATATTGATGAATGTGCACTCGGTACACATCAATGTACTCAAAACTGTCAGAATTCAGTTGGAAGCTACTTTTGTTATTGTGATGCAGGATTTGTCCGAGCTCTCAATGGTTATGACTGTGAAGGTAAGTGTACGTGCACTATTGTATCCTGTGTACACTTGATGGTAATCAGTTTTATATCCAATAATCTAAAACTATTCCAAATACTTACTATGATTTATAGTGTTGCCATTTTTTGCACTGTACTGAAAGGAATGCATGTAGTGTGTGTGTGTGTGTGTGTGTGTGTGTGTATAAGGTATCATTGGCATATTGGTGATTATAAAAGCTCATGTAATTTGACATGTAAAACATCTCATTTTTCATTTTTTTTTTCCATTTATAGAATTTGACCTGTTATCAGCAATAAATACGCCCACTTTACCAGGGAATCTTGACTTCCTGAACACAATAAAGGACGGTCTGAGAAGCTGTGCAGCTGACATCTGTGCATGTCTGCATACTCTGCTCACAACCCTCTCCGACCTTGGATACACTCAAGATGTGGTTCAAACCACAGGTGATGTTATTTCCATTGTCCTCTCAACAGAGCAGCAGCAAGCTACCAGCGATCTGATTTTAGCCGTCTTTGGATCCGACTCCACCATCGTCCTTCCGATAGTAGCCAACATAAAAGAAATTGGTTATAATTGTAGCAATCACGAACTCTTTGTAGAGACCCTCCAAGCCGAGGGAGAACTGGAGATATTTCCATACCTCCTGAAAGTTTCAATGATGAATCTTCGTGTCAGTGTATCCAGTATAACTACCTCTCCCAAACTTGAATCGTTGAGGATAATGGGTATATTTAATTTCGGGTCAATAACATTGGACACCTATGTTGAAACAATTGATGCTAATGTGTGGACATTTGGAGCTACTTTCGGGGAAGACACAGAAATCAATGTCATTGAACTGATTACTTCTGCCATTGGTGTGGACATCCCATCCGAGCCCTTTGGTAGTCTTCTGACTATCACTGACCTCTCTGTGACTGGTCTTGTGGACATTGCAGCCAACTTTGAGCTTGTCCTCGTACTTCAAGGTACCATCCACATCAGTACTTGGTACGAAGAGAATGTATGTATCATCATACACCAGAGCCTTCAAGATGCTGGTAGGATACCTCCAGAACTTGGTTTCATTAGTGGGTGTGTACAAGCTGACAGTATCAAGTTCACTACCTTGATCAGTGAAGTCACTGGGTTTGATGTGAGTGGTTTTGGGTTCTTTGACGATTTTGAGCTTCCACAACTGCATGTTGTTTATACTAGCCCTGGTTTCTCTGTTGACGTTGACAGACTCTCTTCACTTGGCTATACTGATCTCGAATTTGCCTTGGGGGATCTGGAATTCATTGGATTTCGCTTAATTTTTGACTTTTATCTACCACGGCTAGATGAGTACATCCCGTGGGTTTTGCATATTAATACTTCCATTGTCTTCCGTCCGGTATCCTTTGATCCCAGTGGGTTCAGTCTCACTGACATGGTGAACACATTATCCAGTGTTCTCAGTTTACCCAATGTGGAGCTTGTCAGCGTTGATTTGAACGGTATCATACTCAGTGATATGAATTTGGACCTGGAAATGAAGACTTTATCCCTTACTATCAATGTGCCAGAAACTATAACCATATTCATTGACTCTTTCCGGATAACAGATTTGGCCATTTCCTTTGAAATCAATCTGGATGGGGGTATCACTTTCAACACATTCAGTCTTTCTGGTGCTCTCACATTGGGTGCAAGTACCTTCGATGTCTCATTTAGCTACGATAATGGAGACTATGAACTTTCAGCTTGTTCAGAGGACTTTGAAGCTGGATTCGAAGGCATAGCAAATGCTCTAGGAACTAGTTTAGACAGTTCCATTGCAGTGAGTGCCTTCTCGTTTGATCAAATTGGACTGTTTTCCCCCTGTTTTGCCATCAAGTTCAGAGTAGGTGAGTTCCCCGAATACATGTGCTTCTCAGCCGACCTCTTCAGAGGAGAATTTGCTGAGGTTGGCATCAGTGCTTGTGTGAATCAAGACAAGAGATGGGTGTTTGGATTTGAAGTACGCAAATTTGTTATTGCCAGACTTCTAGAGGAGATAATTGGTAGTGCTGGAAGACGGATCTCATTCTTCAATCAGAAACTCGATGTAGCTCTTATCGTGGCACCTATTTCAGTGGATGGTCTTCCTCTCCAAGGAGTCTTGTTGGAACAGGTTGACAACATTCTAGAAGGAACAACTCTCATAGCTACCACAGAATGGCCTGAAGGTTGTGACTCTGATGCTTTCTGTACTGTAGCTAGGGGCCTAATCGGAGAAGATTTGAATATCATTTTAAAAATCCATCTAGTTGATAGAGTAGTGTCAGTAGAAGCTAGAATAGAAAACTTTAAGATTGGAGACTTCACCTTGTCGGCTGCTTCTATTGAGATGATGTTCGGACCAGGTTTATTTTCAGTAGGAATAGCCGCTGAAATGGACATCAGAGACCCACCCATCACTCTCATTGGAGCCTTACGATTGAAATTCCCTCAAGCTCAGGTTTCCTTGGAGTTTGCTATGCAAGGTTGTTGGGAAAATGCTTTCGGCATATCTGTTCTTGACATGTGCGACTTCTTCATAGCAGTATCCATCCTTCCTGGCTCTCCTCTACCTGGTATTGCCTTTGGTGTCACAGTCAAGATTGGCGATGAAAGGTGTTACGTACTGGAGGCAACAGGATTCTTTGGTATCAACCCCAACGACCCAACAGATAACTACTTCTATGTTAGTATTGGTCCTCTCACATTCCAGAGAGTGGTGGATCTATTCTGTGTGGATCTTCAGCTTCCCAGTTTCCTTGGTGACACCGGGTTCCCTGAAGGGTTCACCACTTCTTATGCAGCCAAATCCATTGTTCTTGAACATGCTGGCCTTATTATTCCAAAGGGTTTTTATTTCAAGGGAACAATAAATATTTTTGGATTGATCATCGAAAGTGAAATGACTTTGGATCCACCGGAACTTATCGATGTCTATGCCAGATTGAGCCCACTCACATTGGGTGGTGGACTTTTGAAAATGTATGAATCTCGTTCTGTTACTACTAGAGGACCGTTCCTCCATGTGATAGTGCAGTCTGATCCACAGGTATTCCAAGTAGAAGCTTCAGGATATGTTAAAGTTCTTGGAATTGAAGTTGAAGCAATCTTGTCTATATCTAGCACTGGATACAAGGTCAGTGTCTATGGTAACATATTTGGAGCTCTTGAAGCTGAACTGATGATTAGGGCATCTATTGGTAACATTCTGGATGCGTCATACAGTGTATCTGGGAGGATAAGCTTTGATATCCTACAACGTATCCAAGATGCTGTTGTCGGTCTCATCCAAGATGCTGGTAAGGCTGCTGATGAAGCAATATCGGAAATTCAGAAGAAAGTCAGAGAAGCAGAAGTGGTGTTTGATGCAGCAGTGGCAGCTTTTAACCCGGCCATTGAAGCACTTCAGAGTGCACGCAGGGAGGTCAACTCTCTCAGGAATGAGATTGGTTCAATTAGAAATAACCTATGCCGTATTAAGACATGTGCATCCAGTAAGTTATTATATGTTGTGTAATAGTGTATAAAGCATTTGTTGTGGCCTGAATATAATAATTATTGTATCTGTTTGTGTTCAACATGGTATATGTTTCATCACAAATCTTTGCTATAATGAGGACGTCACATAAATTAAAGGTTAATTATTGTTAGATCTCAATTTAATTCGTAGAAACCAATGTCATACTCATGTAGGGAGTTAGTAGCAATTACATAATACTCCCTTATATACAAACATTATTTAAATTTATTGATGCACAATATTACTATGTCATTGATTCTGTTGACTTAATTCTTTTCCTTGTAGTCTGTGTACCTCTCCTGTGTCCTTGTGGGTGTGCAGTGAAGGCATGGGGAGCATGTGTGATACCGTGCCTTGAATGGAACAGCTGCTGTTTCAGGATTCCAGACCCAATTTGTGTCCTCTACAATGTTGGCTGTGCTATCCTGAGAGCTTTGGCTGAAATAGCCATTTTAGTAATTCAAGTAGCACTACTTGTAGCTGAAGCTCTACTTCTAGTTGCCGAAGGTGTGGTGCGAGGTCTTCAATTTGTAGTGGACCAAGCCAGGTTTGTTCTGGATGCAATTATCGCTGTTCTAGAAGTAGTGAAGTTGACGGTAGCTGTAGGACTGGCAGCATTGGAAGCCATCACCAAATTCTTGCTGACTGGAATCATCAACATTCGGGAGATTGGATTTGATGTTCAGCTTGCACTGTTCTCTCATGGAAGAATCTCTGCTTATATCGATGTTGGCTTTTTCGGGCAATCTCCTATCAGACTGTCAGTGACACTTCCTATCTTCAATCCACTCGCTCTGGTCGCTGACCTAGCTGAAAGGGCTATTCCAGGCATAGGCAGGAAGAAGAGGAGCATCGGAAAGAGGATGGATAAAGTGTTCATGTGAGTGTGAATGTGTGTGTGTGTGTGTGTGTACTTATGAGTGCATGCATGTATGTGTGCGTGTGTGCGTGTGTGTGTACTTATGAGTGCATACATGTATGTGTGTGTGTGTGTGTGTGTGTGTGTGTGTGTGTGTGTGTGTGTGTGTGTGTGTGTGTGTGTGTACTTATGAGTGCATGCATGTGTGTATATGTGTATTTATATATGTACATGCATACACATGTGCATGTGTAGTAAAATGGTCATGCATTATTGAGACGTTTTGTATATACACTGTATTGTGTTATATGTGTAGCACTCTCTAATCAGTCTCATTGTATAACTATAAGTATGACTTTAGCTATAACCGCCATTTTGAATTTGGACAGGAGGGAAAGGTCAGGGGTATGTCCCATTGTGTACACTCGAATTCAAGCTAATTTCTAATTTGTGGCTCTTCGAATTGGCCATCTTTATTTGTACAAGTCCACAAGTAAATCCAATCCACGAATAACTTCATAATAACAATCAATCAATCAATCAAAACTTGAGAGGCTGCCATGCACGCGAATACTTGGGCGTCTCTTCTGGACTTAAAAGAACCTTTGCCAAGAGTTATCTTTTCAACAGTTGCGGTTACAGTAATATACCTATAATACATACTGTATTATAGTGAAGATATATGGTGCACCAAACCATATGCGTGCTTCCAAATTGGCACACAGTTGAATAACTAAACATTTTATGCTGGTATTTCAGCAGCTCAATAAAACCTTCAACCTGGCATTAAAGTATGGCTAAACTTTATACTTACTTTGAAACAATTATTATGCACATCTTACATCAACATTAAATGATTTAGTGTGCTGTTTGTTACTATACTATAATATGTATTTCACCACTGTCCCTCACTCCTGCCACATAGGTTGGCTGAACACTTCAAGCACACTGGAACCATCTATCCCACCAGATACTGACTCGTAATAAGATCGTATTCACTGACAAATTAAGAGGATGTAGAGGATTGTAGTGTATATTATATCCATAATGCATGCAGTAATTTTAACATAAACATCCAATAAATTTGTATAAAAATAATGTTATTATAATAATCTTTATAATCTTTCAGGATTGTTATCACTAACTAGCTCTATAATATTCGTATATAATAGTATTTTGTAATGCTGGGAATCGGCTGTAATTTTCAAATCGATTGTCAGTATGATTGTCGGTACGATTATCAGATTTGAAATGAAAATCAATTTAAATCTACAATCTAAAATATCTAAAATATCTATAATATTATCTAAAAATACAAAAAAGAAAATGCCATGTATAACTCGTATAATAATTATCATTATACTTGCCTCACAACTTACATGTGCGAGTGCAAATAAATACTATACATTATATACTATATTTTATTTAGTGGTTAAGACATGGGCACAAGGGCATTATGACATATAAATACCGAGTCCCGAGGGCGAGTGTATTTCATATGTCATAATGCCCGAGTGTCCATGTCTTAACCATTATAGCATCCGTTGCTAATGCTTTATACTGTTGCTAGCGCTTTATACGTTATAAAATTGCTGTATAATAGTACTGTTTCTATGGTAACGGATGCTATATTCTATTATATAGCCCCCCACGATTCTCCTTTCTTGCAATTGTGCTTGTGGTTTGGTGGTCATGGTGGCTTCAAACAGACACCCTGGGTTGGAGTCCCTCTACTGCCGATTTTCCCCCTTTCCTACTTTTTTTTCTCAGCAGGTTGAATTCCAATCAATAGATTCCCGACTGTTATACTAGCATGCATGATCCTGCAATAATATGTGTATATAGTATATACCATGATCCCAACCAAAGTAAACTCAAGCACAAGTCCTGTATAATATACATGTCATACCTAATTATGTATATTCCTATAACTCAGAGTTTGTATATTATATTTATGGCCATACTTGACCAATGCTCCATGGGTTGATGCCGTGGAGGCTATGTATAGAAAATTTGTAATTTTGAGTATCATTCGAATGATCACATTATGTATTGTAATTGCGAATCGAATTGGTTGCATTATACGTATGTAAGGGCCTCACTGGAGATGTTTTTGTTTTAAAATCTTAACCAAGTCACAGCTGCTACGTATAAGAAGTAAATTAATAGGTGGTAGAATGTTGTTTATTATGTGTATTGTTTGCATGCAGATTTGTGTGAACTTCTAAAGTTCATACGAATTGATGTTTTCACAGATATGGAGTAATTTTGTTTGTTTAACTATTCAATAGTAATTGCTGTTATACAAACATAGTTTAGCAAATTTTTGAGACCAAAATTCGTGTATTTCATAATTGAGATATGTTACCTTTGTTGTTTGATTTCTTATGGTGCAGTAGTTTTGAAGTCCGCGCTAAAGACCCATATACACTACCATATATATCTTGTGAACCTCACTCATCAATTCTCGCGCGCGTGACGATGATAACATTATACTGCGCTTCGACGACGCGATCATTTTAAGCGCCTTATAGGCGTTAATGTTAAAGGCGTAGCTAGTAGTAAAAAGAGTCAGACCATAGATACTCCAACCGAATGTGATCGGAGTACGTGAGATATTTTATAACAATTGATCTTGTGACCGAAAAGGAATAGACTAAGGATAGATTAAAGACACGGCTAAACAACCAATCACGACATGGTGAAGTCAGCCGGCTGCAGTCCCGTCTTCACGATACCGGTGGTGCTCCTTCTGCTATCATTCCACTGGAGCTGCGTTCAGAGTACGTGCCTCTCATCTTGTCCCAGCAACGCCTGTAGTTCCCAAAGCAATGCCAATGCAGGGTACGTTAATTAGAAGGACAACGTGTTGACTGTGATTATCTTTGTTAAGATTATGATCAAAGTAGCGATGCGAAATGAAGCGCATGGCATTTCAAACGATCAGCGTAACTCGAGCTAATTGTTATAACTGGATAATGAGGAGTTGTACCTGCCTTCAAACAATACTAGGTCATGTTCTAAGGCTTAGTTCCATGGTTCCACTCAATGAGGCCTTCCATACCGAGAATTTCTACCTTAATAAGAACTAAGTTTAAAAGGCTTTGCGAGCATTCTCTATAAATGTAGCTACATGACTTGTACTCAGCAAGACTTAGTGTTAAAATTGTATTTCATGGTTTATTATGATACTATTTGATACTCGAAGTTGAATTATATAACTGAGCTTTTGAATCCCACTCTACTATAGCTGTCTACATTCATTTCAATATCCAAAAATAACCCTTTGAACTGGGCGTTACCCAACCTTTAGGTGACTAGATTGTAGGTGGCAGGTGTCTATCTGTCATGTTTTATTAGTTATAGTCAGCTCATATAACAATATTCATGGTCACTTATGATAATATTATTATAACTGAGGAAGATAATAAAAAACAGTCCCACTCCTCTGCTCATGGCATACATTATATAGTGGCACACTAGTAGGATATGTACATATTATGTACATATCCATTTGCTGCAGCTCTCTAGTTTCCTTGGCTATAGTAACTGTTTGAAAAACCAGCTTATGCCATCCCTGAGCCTGTCTCATAATATCAGATATATTTTCTTAGCTTCAGTGAATTATCTAACATTTGCCACAGTGACATGCACTCACAAAAATCATGAATTTTGATTTACGAATCTGCTCAACATTTAGCATAGACCTTGTCTCAGTTATCAGTCCTAAATCATGCTTCACTGCATCCAACTGGAGTATCACTGTGACAGTTGCAATGCCATTATCCTATATTTCCACTTGAGTTGTAGTAAATAATTTCAGATTGGAATTGGAATTGGAATTGGAATTCTTATTTAAACTGGGGTAACCACTAGCTTGAAAGGCTACTACAAAGGTGCCCAGACATATGTACAACAAAAACAAAAACAGACAAAACAAAACAATAAATTAAACAAAATAACAAAACAACAACAAAGAAATTCAATGATAAATAATAAATAAATAATAATTGATAAAATCTAAATAGGCTATAATAAATACATATTATCAGTACTTACAATCAACATAAACACATAATTGAACAAGAATAATATTGATAGATTTCAAAGATACAGGGAAAAGAATTTATAATCATTTGACAATACATGAATATGCTGATGTTTTAAATGCATGCAAGGACTTTAGCTGCCGAGTTTCTGGGGGAAGAGCATTCCAAACAGAGGCTGCACAGAAAGCAAATGACTTCTTTCCAAAGTTCGTTGACACTTGGGGTAGATGGAGCAAGTCCGTTGTACTGGCTCTTGTGCAATGGTTGTGGATGCTGGAGGATGGGGTCAATAACGGAGCCAGATAGTTTGTTTCAAAGTTTTTTAGCTTCAGGGAATTATATACAATTTGTCACAGTGACTGTTTCCTCGGTGTAACCGAGATGAAAGGTTTATGGGATGGGATACCTAATTTCTATTTTTATTTGAAATAATTATACTAATATTTATCACACTTCACATGCAGGTATTGTGCAAGTGTTTACTATGTTCAGACGTCTTCACAACAAGCTTATCAGACCAGTGAACGATACACAGAGTACTACTACACCAGTTGTGGATTTGCAGGATGGAGTCGGTGTCGCAGATCACGAGACAGGTACCTCACATTTGCTGACTTTTTCCTAACGTTGCCTTTGACTTTGAAAAGCTGAAAATATGAGCATAATGTATTATCACACTAAAGCCACCAATGACATGTAGTTTCCAAATCGATGTAATTGTTATAATCTCAAGTGAATATGATTTGAAATGACAAGTAGTTTGAATTCTTTCCCCTAATATAATGTGGTCAACACCAGATTTATTTCAGTCATTTCTGCCAGCACTCACATTACTCTCAGTAGTGTCCAAAAATCCTTTAAGTTAGTGAAATTTGACTGGAGTTACTACGTTAGTGGAAGTTTAATTTCATTGAATTCAGAAGTTGATAATTTAAAAGTCCATGTTATCAAAGTTATGTTATATAGACTCTAATAAGAGTCTGTTCTACTCTATATATGTGTGTGTGTGTGTGTGTGTGTGTGTGTGTGTGTGTATGTGTGTGTGTGTGTGTGTGTGTGTGTGTGTGTGTGTGTGTGTGTGTGTGTGTGTGTGTGTATGTGTGTGTGTGTGTGTGTGTGTGTGTGTGTGTGTGTGTGTGTGTGTGTGTGTGTGTGCGTGTGTGTATGTGTGTGTGTGTGTGTGTGTACATGACAAACTGTTAATATTAAGTAATTCGTTATATGATATATATGTGATATGCAGGTACAGAAGTGTAACACGATATCGTACAATTTATCACTCATCTCTACGGTGTTCAACATCATGCTGTAGTGGATACTCAGGAAGTGGAACGAACTGCAACCGTGAGTTTCATCCCTGGCAAACCTTTATGTATGCCCATGTAATGTGCTTATTTCCAATACTTGATACGTAATCTGTACCCTATAACTAGCCAGTTATGACTCAGAATTAGTCAATTATATGCCTGTATGGTATTTATGTCTGTCTTGTCACTCAGCATCAAAATTTATATAGGTACAACCTGGTTCATACCCAATGTAATGTAATGAAATAAAAACCCTTTTCATAATGGTTAACTGGCCCGGGAATGAAATCTAATGCAAAATGTCCTGTTACACATATTTACATGTTTAATGAGTAGAAAGACACAAATAAGAGAATGTGAAAATTATGTTGTGTGGCCATTTTAGCATTTTTAGAATGTGATCTGAAATGATAAGTTTAGCTGGTGACTGCTATCTGTGACATACCACTGATGAAGGATGCAGTCAGCTCCCGAAACGTTCAGTGCAATATAATTTCTGTAGCTGGTGATTTCCACTGAGCCTATCAAGAATATTCCTATTAATAGTCTTCTATTTCCATTAACATCTTATTTTAAGTGGAGAATCACTTGCCTAAGAAGCCTAACTGTCCATTGATCCATCATTGGTAACATCGATAAGGGCAGCCATGCTATGTCCATGTTCACAGACATTTAAATCACATCTCAATCTCTAGTAAGACATACGTACCTTGTATGCTTCAAATTTACAGGATTACAATTCAATCTGTAGCTAGGTTTATATAATATAGTGCACACCTAGTTATATTCATGTATAGATAAGGCAAGGAAGGGTAGGGTATTATGCACTCTGTTTATCGAAAGGTTGTCAGGGTTATCACAACAATGTGGAGGAGTGAGTCAAGTGACATGCCTAGTTGTTATTATTGGCTGTTAATGTGTGAATATCATTATAAGTGACAATGAATATCCTCATAGGCATGCCTGTACCTTTTCTGAATGTCTTTTGTTGCCTGCACTACTGGTAGTGTAGAACCTCATTCTTTTCTGTTAGAATGAAGTTGTTTATTATTAATTTGTACACAGCTATCAATGTAGTCTCCGTTTGACACTTGACTTAGCATGAGTGGAGTGATGTTGTTGACGGCTGGAATTGGTAATAAATTTTATGCAGCAAAAATCCCTGTTGTTGGATGTTACCATGGTAACAGGGGTGCTATCCACTGGGTGATATTTAGGATAATATTCCATGTAGTCAACTCAAATGAATATCATTAACACAACAATAATCAGTTTCTGACCAACAGTTCTTGAAGGTTATCAGGAAAATCCTAAAACAGATGACAGGTTCAACTTTATGTCAAGGTCATAAATTTGTCTGTTTTGAAAAACTCATTCTTCGTTTAATTTACTCAATTGTCGTCAGCTACTTTTGCAAATTGCTCCTCCTTGCTTAGCCATTTGTTTGATCCTACCAAAATGACTTTGACTGGAAGTAGAATAGTTCTCCAAATAGAATCTCCAAATTACTTGGATGTGAGATGTAATGATCGAATCACCCAACCTCGGTTCCACTCTATCTTTATGGCTAGCATACTAGCTGCTACCTGTACAATGTATTGCATCTTAATTATCCTTGAAATTCGACAATGTTTCCTGTTGGTTTGCAGACTATATGTATGATAATGATATTATACACTATGAAATTTTAGTGCCTGTTAACCTACTTAACTCAACTATATACAGAAGAGTATGAAAGGCCACAAGTGCTGGAAACACAAAAAATGTGCTACATGTATTAAATTAAATTTTGCGTTTCAGTAATGTCAGCCTGTTGTTTTTCTTCCATGCCCACAAAAAGCAGGCACACACACACGTGCACAAACACATGCATTCACCTATGTTGGTATGTGTAATTATGCTAAAAATGTCTTCCTTCTTGCTACCCTCCAGCTGTGTGTGTACAGGCCTGCCAAAATGGAGGTAGGTGTTCTAACCCTAACACTTGCACCTGTACAAGTCAGTGGTCTGGATCAACCTGTACTACACGTGAGTACATATCTGTGTACGCATGCATGCTGTATGTAAATACCTTGGGTATGAATAATGAATGTGTGGAGAGTGTGTAATTTGACATTAATTAGATGATTTAAAATTTTTTGAATTGATATAGCGAATAAGCCAATGGCAATTTTAATAACCCACCAAACACAATTCTTGCTGAAAATTGGCAGAATACAAAATTCCCTCTCATCCAATATTTCTTCATTATTTAATCTTACATTTTTATGTACATACTTTTGTGCTTAACAGTTATATTTATCAGTTTGCTTTCATTAAGTGTAGTTATAATAATATACCCATTACCAGTAAGGTTTCCTCACTCCACAGCTGTTTGTACCAGTCCCTGTCAGAATGGTGGTACTTGCTCAAATCCAGATACCTGTTCTTGTACCTCAGAGTGGAGTGGGTCTACCTGTCAAACACGTAAGTGAACACACCTTAATACGCCAAGTACATAGTTTTTGTATGTACATACAGGTCTTACATGCACAGGTAAATTGTGTGTGTGTGTGTGTGTGTGTGTGTGTGTGTGTGTGTGTGTGTGTGTGTGTGTGTGTGTGTGTGTGTGTGTGTGTGTGTGTGTGTGTGTGTGTGTGTCTGTGTGTGTCTGTGTGTGTCTGTGTCTGTGTCTGTGTGTGTGTGTGTGTGTGTGTGTGTGTGTGTGTGTGTGTGTGTGTGTGTGCTTATGTGCATGTATGTGTGTGTCTGTGTGTGCGAGCATTCATGCATATGCTCGCATTTGTGTCAGCTTTTCATCATCTACATCTGACTATTGGGCTGTATCATCTGTACTTGGTATATACTTCTTACACAGCTGTCTGTGAACCTGCTTGCATGAATGGTGGTACCTGTTCATCACCTGGTGCATGCACCTGTACTTCTGATTGGTCTGGAATACGTTGTGGCGATCGTAAGTTACTGAAACTAAACTTAATCTTGTCTTCGGCTGAGTACTTTTTTGTGAAAAGTGTTTACTACACTCTTATACAGCTGTCTGTAACCCAGACTGTTCTAACGGAGGTACATGTACTGCTCCTAGTACATGTTCCTGTGTTCCTCAATGGACTGGATCCACTTGTATAATTGGTGAGATTGCATACAGTCATGTTTAAATGCAGTCAACCCCGTTTGTACATCATCTATATACTTCCAGTAGAATCCGATGTAGATTGCAGTACTCTGTAGATATCTGTGTGAGGATCATTAACACAGTGTGCTTCCTTGACATATATCTGGCCTATGGCATGACAAGTGTGTGTTGCCTGTTGTCCACTTTCTCTCCACCATCCCCTTCCCAATGGTGCTGTTAATCTTGTGTGGAACTCTTTTTTTCTACAGTCAACCAAATTAATGTTTCCTGTTTCTCTTTCAGATTTTGATGAGTGTACTGCTGGTACTGACAACTGTGATCAACTGTGTACCAACACTCCAGGAGGCTTTGTATGTGGATGTTACACTGGATATCGTTTGTTGGCTAATGGATACACCTGTCAAGGTACTTATGCACACACACACACACACACACACACACACACACACACACACACACACACACACACGCACGCACACACACACACACACACACACACACACACACACACACACACACACACACACACAACACACACACACACACTCACACCCACACACATACACACACACACACACACACACACACACACACACACACACACACACACACACACACACACACACATGCAAACACGTGCCATATACCAACATACGTACATGAATATGCAGGTATGTCATGTCAACCCTGGTGTTGTGAAATGCGATAATTTTGCAGAATTTTGTTGAAGTTTGCTTCCACCATTGTACATGTGCATTTTGAAGCATGACAAAGGGGACCAAATATTCGAATGCATCTATATTTGCTCGCCTTATAACTACATATGTTCAGTCAGTTGCTGTGTCTGTCCGAATTTCATTCAACTTCCCAGGTTTTTATCAAAAGGAATTACTATTCTGCTATATTACGTATATCTATAAAATTGCTTCATTGTGTCCAGATCACATACATATCACAGTTTGAAACTTACTTCACTGTTATCACCTGTTTACATAACTTGAAACCACAAGGCAATTGACAACCCACTAGTTGATCGGATCTGATCTGATGTCATTCCTGTATATCTCCTTCTGAGTGAACTGACAAAAACAAATTATTGTTACCTGATGACACAACAGACACGTGCATTTTGAACTCACATAATACATGTGTTTATAGATCTAGTTTGGTTATACTTGGATTTAAAAAAACTATATTATATTACGTGAACTTTATACAGACATCAATGAATGCACTGAGGGTACTCATGACTGTTCCCAGACATGTGACAACACTGTGGGATCCTTCCAGTGTGGATGTCAGACAGGTTACTTGTTGCAAGGACGCACTCAATGTGTAGGTGAGTGTTTCAAGTACTTTCACACACAACACATGCTAACATGGCTTATACAGCTCTGTAGGCTGTACTAAGCATGTTGTAGACATGCCTGGATGAGCTATTGTCAATATTGCTTGATGTCACTTTGCTTGAGAACAAGTATATTTGATATTTGTTAGCCTTTCCGCAGTTGATTACATTTCTGTTGTATATACAATGTAACAATGAATGTTTTCAGATATTGAATAATGCATGATAGCCTTGTACTGTATGTACTGTACATACTGTAAACATGTGTTATGATTTTCACACTGCTATTGTTCTTTCTTGTTTGTTTCATTATTATTACAGATATTAATGAATGTGACAGCAATCCTTGTGACCACACGTGTACCAACAATGTTGGTTCGTTTGTGTGTGGGTGTAATACAGGATATCGACTGAGAAGAGATACAGAATGCATTAGTATGTAAAACCATTGTGTGTGTGTGTGTGTGTGTGTGGATGTGGGTGTGTTTATGTGTGTATGAGTGTGTGTTAGTACGTAAGTGTGTGTATGTGTTTGGGTATAATATGCTTGTATGTGCATGTGCATGTGCATGTGCATGTGTGTGTTTGTCTGTATGTATGCATATATACCTGTTTTGTGCATGTGTTTGTGTGTATGTACGTACACTTTTACATGCATATGCATATATGTGTGTGGGTGTGCACACTTGTCTGTTTATGCCTCACCCATGTGTGTGTGTGTTCGTTTGAACAATTGTAGGTGTTGGTCTGCTATGTAAATATATTTAAATTTCAAATAGTAATATGGATAACTGCTAAACTTAAAGGTATAATTTTCGATTTTTTGTAGACATTGATGAATGCGTAGAAGATGAACCATGTGCCCAGATTTGTACAGACACTGTGGGATCATTCACCTGTAGCTGCAGGGATGGTTTTGAATTGGATGAAAATGGACTGGATTGTAATGGTAAGAAATTGTCTGGGAGGGGAACAGCCTATATTATAGTTATTGTCTGTTCATCATGAAAGAGGGAGGCTCCCATGATGCACTTTATGGGAAACTTGACATGTCACACTGTATTACAATTACATCACGATGTTATCATGATTACGCATCATGATAGCATCGTGATGTACGCAATTGTAATGATAATTATTAAATATAATATTTAAAAAAACGTAATTGTAATGGAATCGTGAATGTTAAAATGTAAATTATAGTGGGTTATAATTTGCCCATAGGCTTTTAATTCTAATTCTACATGATACAGTCAAAATCAATCAGTCTGTAGATGTAGTAGGTACGTACATTTACATAATACATACATTTCACAGATCACCACCTGTAGTCTGTATGATGTCATTTGTAATTATTTCTGTTACTACATTCTCTTTGATATTTCTGCCCAATGTAACACTTAGCATGGTACATACTGGTAGTATGCAAATTGAAAATACAGAGGAACCTGCCTAATCCGGCACCTCTATAAACTGGCATTCACTTAAATCAACCAAGATTTTCAAGTATGGAGTACTATACCATACAAAGTACCTGCCCAATCTGTAATTCTGCTAACCCGCACTCCGCTAAGGATTTCCTGTCCCAACAGGCCAGAAAACCTCCATAAACCAGCAAACCCCTCAAAACACTCTTTTATTGACAAGCAAAAATGAGTTAAAAGAATGGTATTTCGTTGTCGTTTTTGTCCCCGTCAATCTGCCATTTTTTCAGTGATGTCATACGAAATACAAAGAGAAACCTAAAGTTAAACAATGATGTAATATTTGGACTCCAGAGCTCAGTACACATTTGATTCGTCATCGATATAGATCCAATTGCATAGGCTATATAAAGCTTCATTGGAACAACCTATTATTATAGCACAAACATATTGTATATCTATGTGTGGGCGTGCAAGCAAAAAGGGCCTTTAGCCATTAATTGTTATCAAAATGTTCAGAATTTATCAAAACAGTCAAATGATTTAAAATTTTTGGTTTTCATTTTATTCAATTAAATTGCTTATAAAGAATAAGTTCCGGAAGTGTCATGTTGATACAATGCGTACTATTCGAGAACAAAACATTTTCGTAAAACGTTCAAAGTCGCCATTTTAAATTGTATGGAGTTATGCGGTTTGATCTTGAATGCGGATTCTCCTTGAATGACGTCATGTATTTCTATTGGTCAGTATTGTATGACATCCTCAGTATACGGATCCAGTGCCAAAAACAGAAGTGAGCCTCTTATCCATTATAACGTTGCACGGAGAGACTCAAACAAAGACCTGTAGTGCATAAATAGTTGCTCATATGATCTGAGTGATAGCGTCATCGTCTGCAGTGTGGAATAGGCTATCGAACAATACCAAAAACACACATTTGACAAAAAATTGCTTAAGGGCTTTTTTCGCTTGCACATACACATATAATGACTGTTTGTATTTGAAAATGGTACATAATCATTTATCATAATTTCGTGAATTCAAAGTGTATGGCGATATCAGAAACCTCTATAACCCAGCAACCTGCTAATCCAGCGCTATTTCTCATTTCCCGTCCGATGCCGGATTAGACAGGTACCACTGTACACTACTTGAAATTTTCTTGGTACACTCACAAGAATATGATCACAGTTCTGTAGGAGTGAGTCAATTCCCATCGAGGAAAAGCTTCTATAAATTACAATATTTGTGACTTGCTGTATGAGTGGAAACCAGTATTCCTGCCATCCACCACAGGGAGTAGTGTTACACATACATACTTAATATGCTCTCACATGTGGTTGAATTTGCAAAGATTTTTAGCAAATCTCACATCATTTATGAAATTCTCAAAAATGTAGTCCCATGAGAAAGCGGCAGAACAGTATTGTATTCCCATATCAATATGTTACCATAATATATGTTGACACTTTTGACATAAACATAATATGTTGACACAGAATTCCGACTGTATAATTACTAAAAACTCCCTAGTATGAATAAAATTACCTAGAATTGAATAATACATGGTGAGGTTCATGCATATAGACTAAATTCATGGCATAAATGTGAGGAAGGTCCTATGCAGATTTAAGCAGAAATGAACTGATACAGTACTATCACAGTTCCACCATGTAAATCAGTGAATACTGAATACTATGTATCCATAGTTGCTATATACGTAATTATATTGCTTTTGTATGCTATAATGTACCTTGCATTCTCTAGGACTGTGTAATTATAATTCATGCCACATTGAATTTTGACTTCCACCCCTTTTATCCTCTAGATATTGATGAATGTGCACTCGGTACAAACCAATGTTCTCAAAACTGTCAGAATTCAGTTGGAAGCTACTTTTGTTATTGTGATGCAGGATTTGTTCGAGCTCTCAATGGTTATGACTGTGAAGGTAAGTGTACATGCACTAGTATCCTGTGTACAGGACATTGCAGAATGTAACTACACTGGAACCTCTCTATTAAGGACACTTCGGGACCTTATTTTTAGTCTTTCATAGAGACGTTTCCTCAATTCAGAGGTCATTTTATACACTAAAGAACTAAACTGGGACACAGAATGGTGTCCTTATTACAGAGGTTTCCACATTTCAGAGTTTTGTAATAGAGAGGTTCCACTGTAATGATAATTTGGGTTAGCAGATTTCAGTCAACAGATAATTGCTAGTGATTATGCGATTATCCAGATAGCAGTTGACAGAATAATGTGAACAGTATAAACCATAATTTGATTGATAAATGGGTATTCATACGTATAACCTGTATTATTTGTGTGCCATTCTATTAAGGTCAGTAAAATTTTGCTTTGGGTTGATTTGAAAAACTTCTAGAATCTCTTCTGTCAGTAATGTTACCTTTATCATGATGACACTATAATTTTCATACTAAACTGAACTTTGAAGTTTAAAACGAATACGTACAACGGATACATGCATACCCGATCTCTTGTTATCCTATGCTCTACCTAGCACCTTGAAGTGTTGTGTTTCAGTCGATCCTCCTACTAGAGCTTCCAAAAGGAAATCAAATTACTTACACTGTAATCACTATCAAAATATTTATTTATATATTACCGATTGCGGTTCTTCACAGCCCATTATCGATGAAAGTGGTGTATTTCAAGTACGTTGTTTAGTAAGGGTCATTCAAACTCTCAGCGAGATACAATACAAATTTGTTATAAATATACTTGAAAGGATCTTCACCTTTGGCACTCTTATATCAACCAATCAATGAAGGATTGGGGTTATTGGACAACTAGCTGCTAATGGTTTAAACTCTTGATGGTAATCTATCTTTTATATCCAATAATCCAAATTTAGCCAATTATAGCAGTTATCATTGCCCTATTTTGCACTGTACTGTATGAAATGCATGTGGTGTGTGTGTGATGCGTGTGTGTGTGTGTGTGTGTGTGTGTGTGTGTGTGTGTGTGTGCGTGTATGTACGTGTATGTACGTGTGTGTGTGTGTGTGTGTGTGTGTGTGTGTGTGTGTTGTGTGTGTGTACGTGTGTGTGTGTGTGTGTGTGTGTGTGTGTGTGTGTGTGTGTGTGTGTGTGTGTGTGTGTGTGTGTGTGTGTGTGTGTGTGTGTGTGTGTGTGTGCATGCATGTGTATTAGGTATCAATGGCATTAGTGGTGATTGTGAGACCTTGTGTAATTTGAAATGTACAACATCTCAATTTTTTTACAATTTTACAGAATTTGACCTGTTATCAGCACTAAATACACCAACTTTACCAGGAAATGTTGACTTTTTGAACACTATAAAGGATGGTCTGAGAAGCTGTGCAGCTGACATTTGTGCATGCCTGCATACTCTGCTCACAACCCTTTCTGACCTTGGATACACTCAAGATGTGGTTCAAACCACAGGTGATGTTATTTCCATTGAACTATCTACAGAGCAGCAACAAGCTACCAGTGACTTCATTTTAGCCGTCTTTGGATCCGACTCCACCATCGTCCTCCCGATAGTAGCCAACATAAAAGAAATTGCTTATAACTGTAGCAATCATGAACTCTTTGTAGAGACCCTCCAAGCCGATGGAGAACTGGAGATATTTCCATACCTCCTGAAAGTGTCAATGATGAATCTTCGTGTCAGTGTATCCAGTGTGACATCCTCTCCCAAACTTGAATCGTTGAGGATAATGGGTATATTTAATTTCGGGTCAATAACACTGGACACCTATGTTGAAACAATTGATGCTAACGTGTGGACATTTGGAGCTACTTTCGGGGAAGACACAGAAATCAATGTCATTGAACTGATTACTTCTGCCATTGGTGTGGACATCCCATCCGAGCCCTTTGGTAGTCTTCTGACGATCACTGACCTCTCTGTGACTGGTCTTGTGGACATTGCAGCCAACTTTGAGCTTGTCCTTGTCCTTCAAGGTACCATCCACATCAGCACCTGGTACGAGGAGAACGTGTGTATCATCATACACCAGAGCCTTCAAGATGCCGGTAGGATACCTCCAGAACTTGGTTTCATTAGTGGGTGTGTACAAGCTGACAGTATCAAGTTTACTACCTTGATCAGTGAAGTCACTGGGTTTGATGTGAGTGGTTTTGGGTTTTTTGACGATTTTCAGCTTCCAAAACTGCACATTGTTTATACTAGCCCTGGCTTCTCTGTTGATGTTGACAGACTCTCTTCACTTGGCTATTCTGACCTCGAATTTGCCTTGGGGGATCTTGAATTCACTGGGTTTCGCTTGATTTTTGACTTTTATCTCCCACGGCTAGATGAGTACATCCCTTGGGTATTGCATATCAATACTTCCATTGTCTTCCGTCCAGTATCCTTTGATCCCAGTGGGTTCAGTCTCACTGACATGGTGAACACATTATCCAGTGTTCTCAGTTTACCCAATGTTGAGCTTGTCAGTGTTGATTTGAACGGTATCATACTCAGCGATATGAATTTGGACCTGGAAATGAAGACTTTATCCCTTACTATCAAAGTGCCAGAAACTATAACTATATTCATTGACTCTTTCCGGATAACAGATTTATGCATTTCCTTTGAAATCAGTGTGGATGGTGGTATCACTTTCAACACATTCAGTCTTTCTGGTGCTCTCACATTGGGTGCAAGTACCTTTGATGTCTCATTTAGCTACGATAGTGGAGACTATGAACTTTCGGCTTGTTCAGAGGACTTTGAAGCTGGGCTGGAAGGTATAGCAAATGCCCTGGGGACCAGTTTGGACAGTTCTTTGGCAGTGAGTACATTCTCGTTTGATCAAATTGGACTGTTTTCCCCATGCTTTGCCATGAAGTTCCAGGTAGGTGAGTTCCCCGAATACATGTGCTTTGCGGCCGACCTTTTCCGAAGTGACTTTGCCAATGTTGGCATCAGCGCTTGTGTGACTCAGGAGAAGAGATGGGTGTTTGGGTTCGAAGTTCGTGATTTTATCATTGCCAGACTTCTATCACAGATAATTGGGAGTGCTGGAAGACGAATCTCGTTTTTCAATCAGAAGCTGGATACAGCTCTTATCGTGGCACCTATTTCAGTGGATGGTCTTCCTCTCCAAGGAGTCTTGTTGGATCAAGTTGACAACATTGTAGAAGGAACAACTCTCATAGCTACCACAGAATGGCCGGAAGGTTGTGACTCTGATGCTTTCTGTGCTATAGCTAGGGGTCTAATCGGAGAAGATTTGAACATCATCTTAAAAATCCATCTAGTTGATAGAGTAGTGTCCGTGGAAGCAAGGATAGAAAATTTCAGGGTGGCAGGCTTCACTTTGTCTGCTGCTTCTATTGAGATGATGTTCGGACCAAGTTTATTTTCTGTAGGAATAGCTGCTGAAATGGACATCAGAAACCCACCCATCACTCTTGTTGGAGCCTTACGATTGAAATTCCCTCAAGCTCAGGTTACTATGGAGTTTGCCATGAGAGGTTGTTGGGAAAATGCTTTCGGCATCTCTATTCTTGACATGTGTAACTTCTTCATAGCAGTATCCATCCTTCCTGGCTCTCCTCTGCCTGGTATTGCCTTTGGTGTCACAGTCAAGATTGGTGAAGAAAGGTGTTTTGTACTGGAGGCAACAGGAATCTTTGGTATCAACCCCAACGACCCAACAGATAACTACTTCTATGTCAGTGTCAATGAGCTCACATTCCAGAGAGTGGTGGATCTTTTCTGTGTGGGTATTCAGCTTCCCAGTTTCCTCGGTGACACCGGGTTTCCTGAAGGATTTGTTACTTCTTATGCAGCCAAAACTATAGTTCTCAAAAATGTCGGTATCACCATTCCAAAGGGTTTCTATTTCAAAGGAACAATAAATATCTTTGGTCTGACCATTGAGAGTGAGATGACCCTGGATCCACCTGAACTCATTGACGTCTATGCCAGATTGGGTCCACTCACATTGGCAGGTGGACTGTTGAAGATGTACGAATCCCGTTCTGTTACCTCTAGAGGACCATATCTCCATGTGATAGTACAATCTAATCCAAGTGTATTCTCTGCAGAGGCCTCGGGATATGTAAATGTACTTGGAATTGAAGTTGAAGCAATTATGTCTATATCTAGCACCGGTTATGAGGTCAGCATTTATGGTAACATATTTGGAGCTCTTGAAGCTGAACTGATGATTAGAGCATCTATTGGTAACATTTTGGATGCGTCATACAGTGTTTCAGGGAGGATAAGCATTAGCATTCTGCAGCGTATTCAAGATGCTGTTGTTGGTCTCATCCAGGATGCTGGTAAAGCAGCTGATGAAGCAATATCAGAAGTTCAGAAGAAAGTCAGAGAAGCAGAAGTGGTGTTTGATGCAGCAGTGGCAGCCTTCAACCCAGCCATTGAAGCACTTCAGAAGGCACGTAGGAAGGTCAATTCAATTAGGAATGAACTCAGGTCACTCAGAAATAGACTGTGTCGATTCAAGAAATGCGCATCACGTGAGTTGCAGTCCGTCATGCTAAAGTGTCCCTGTATTCTTATTTTCTACATCTATACCCAGGCAGGACTAGTGGAGAGTTGGCCTGTGTAGTAACCTCATCTGTATGTACATAGGTTTGCACGGTTTTACCATTATTTGGGTATATAGCACTACTTGCAGTCACTGGTGATGATGTTTATACAATTCAGAGGTCCACTATTATTGATTTCTTCACAATGGCACACTCCGGCTATGAGTAGTGTCTTTAGAAGCCTGGATTTCCTAGGGAAGGGAGGCGGAAAGTAATGTCAAAAGATCTAAGGAAATAGGAAGTGTCGTTAGAGACCATGTAAATACTGGCTAATTTACTACTGTGTGGGCCACGTACGTCTCATTGTGTGCTCACCATAACGTGGTTCTAAAATATTAACTTTGTCGGATATTGTTTGAAGCTCAATTATTACTGAATATGTGCTCACGATGTACATGTGTCCATTGCATATGTTTTATTAAATCTGTCAATGATTTCTTTCTTATCTCTTACAGTCTGTGTACCTTTCCTATGTCCTTGCGGGTGTGCTAAGAAGGTGTGGGGTGCATGTGTGTGGCCCTGCCTCAAGTGGAGCAGCTGCTGTTTCAGGATTCCAGACCCAATTTGTGTCCTCTACAATATCGGATGTGCCATTATTAGAGCTGTAGTTGAAATAGCCCTTGCTATAGCCGAATTGGCTCTAATTGTAGCTGAAGGTGTACTGGTAGTTGCCGAAGGTGTCGTACGAGGTCTTCAATTTGTAGTTGACCAAGCCAGATTTGTCCTGGATGCAATTATTGCTGTTCTAGAAGTAGTGAAGTTGACGGTAGCTGTAGGACTGAAGGCATTGGAAGCCATCACCAAATTTTTGCTGACTGGAATCATCGACATTCGGGAGATTGGTTTTGATGTTCAGCTTGCACTGTTCTCTCATGGAAGAATCTCTGCTTATATCGATGTGAGCTTCTTCGGGCAATCTCCTATCAGACTCTCAGTGACACTTCCTATCTTCAATCCACTCGCTCTGGTTGGTGACCTAGCTGAAAGGGCTATTCCAGGCATAGGCAGGAAGAAGAGGAGCATCGGGAAGAGGATGAATAAAGTGTTCATGTGAGTGTGAATGTGTGTGTGTGTGTGTGTGTGTGTGTGTGTGTGTGTGTGTGTGTGTGTGTGTGTGTGTGTGTATTCAATAGTACATGCATGCATGAGTGTACATGTGCGTGCATGCATATGTATGTGTGTGTTGAAATTATTAGGGTTGGGACATTTTCTTTTACGTTTTAGTAGCAACTGATAGTTCTGTGTATATGCAGTATTTCATTTCGCTATTGTCCCTCATCTCTCCTGCTAGGTTGGCTGAGCACTTCAAGCACACTGGATCTATCTACCCCTCCAGATACTAACTTGAAATGTAATTATATCTACGGATTAAAAAGGATCCTGGACGTAGTGTAGTAAAGGATCAGAATACATAGCATATTGTAGTGTAGTTGGACATAGCCTAGTAGTGCAGTGTGGTGTAGTGCTTATAACATAACCTCCAAGTAGAACTGTATTTACAGTAAATGCTGTTTATTATGGATTGTTATTGCGAACTATATGTTATGATTGATTTTGCTCATTAAATATGGATTACATGTATAATAATGGACACTCGGGCATTATGACATATATATAAAATACTGAATCCCGATATATATGTCATAATATATAATGCCCTTGTGCCCATGTCTTAACCACTAAATAGACAATAACTATGTTGTACTAAGTTGCAAATTCCTGTTGGCACTGGGTTCAAGGGCCATGCAGCCCTACTTAACAAGTATATGTACCAGCTGGAAGATTGCAGCATGCAATTGCAAGCTTAGTTTCAAGGAAAAGTCATGTGCATGTGCATCCGTGATCACATGCTATTTGCCCGCACCGCCACCAAGCATTTTGACCTTAAACAAACAGTGTATTATTATACATGCACAGTCACCAGACTCATTTTTTGAGCAGAAGCCATTAAAATTTGCGAGGGTGGGTATAGATCTGGGAATGAGACTGTATAGCTACATACCGGTAGTTTGCCATTGGACTTAAGACTCAATCTACACTTGAGTTTACCGACAACAAGAGTCTAACTGCTTAGCCACTGCTGCTAGCTTGATATATAACGTTGCGCAATCACCTTAGGGGATTGCACAACGCAAACTCAGTATAAACATAGATACTCTATAAAGGGCAAAGTGAACTGTGAACATCTAAGGACAGCTTTACAGGGCTTTCATCAAAGCCTGCGTATTATATCATCCCGCAAAAGCAGAAAAAAAATATATTCGGAGCGAGTCTGATTTTTACAAGCAATATTCACGCTGTAGCTTATTGATCTATACAATATTCGGCTTCAACTTTTGAATTTGCATCCACAATCCTAAAATTAACGTTCCTACTTTGACAGGTAAACTTAGGATTGGGTGAACCTGAAAACTATTTTATAGAAACTTGAACATTGTACTGACATTCGTGTTCATTAAGCAAGATAACATGGCCGATTGGCATTAATTTAGTCTGCACAGGAAACGTTTTGCATTAATGTGAGCTTCTTCGGGCAATCTCCTATCAGGCTCTCAGTGACACTTCATATCTCCAGTCCACTCGCTCTGGTTGGTGACCTAGCTGAAAGGGCTGTTCCAGGCATCAGCAGGAAGAAGAGGAGCATCGAGAAGAGGATGAATAAAGTGTTCATGTGAGTGTAAATGTGTGCGTGTGTATGTGTGTGTGTGTTTGTGTGTGTGTGTGTGTGTGTGTGTGTGTGTGTGTGTGTGTGTGTGTGTGTGTGTGTGTGTGTGTGTGTGTGTGTATTTGTGTGTGTGTGTGTGTGTTTGTGTGTGTGTGTGTGTGTGTGTGTGTGTGTGTGTGTGTGTGTGTATTTGTGTGTGTGTGTGTGTGTGTTTGTGTGTGTGTGTGTGTGTGTGTGTGTGTGTGTGTGTGTGTGTGTGTGTGTGTGTGTGTGTATTTGTGTGTGTGTGTGTGTGTGTGTGTGTGTGTGTACATGTGCGTGCATATTATTATGTGTGAGTTAAAATATTCTATTAAGTGTTCCTATCAGTACAATAATTTAATTGTGACCATTTGACAATGCATTAATTGTTAGTGTGTCATTTGTTAAACTCTTTCAATCTATCCCAAAGTAATAATTAACCTTAGCTATAATAGCATTGGATCATACCAAGTATTGTTATGTACAAAGTCCACAAGTCAATCCAAACCATGTATAACTTTATAATAACAACTTGAAGGAATTTGAATTCAAAACTTCTGAGGCTGCTGCCATGGACTGTAATACTTGGGCAACTCTTTCGGGTTTGTAAGAAGTTTGCAGAGAGTTACAGTATAATCTTTCAGGAAAGGTTATTTTGAGTCTTTACACACAAATTGCAGCCAATTTCTAATTTCTTGACATTTTGAATTGGCCGTTTTGGCTAACCTTTGCCACTGTCATAGAAAGACACCATTTGGCACCTTGTGATTATTACCATCATCAGCAACTGGGAGAAGCGGAATGTTTCTCTTTAACCCTGTTTAAGTGGGACAGCCCAGTTATGATTATTAAGTCCTATTTCACGCAGACAGAGATTCTTTGGAACTTTTCCTTGACATCAATTTTATGCATAATATTGTTTGTAATTTGTATAATTATGGTTGGTAGTAGTATTGGGTTGAAACTTTTATATCCTTGTATTCAAATATATATGATTATTTCCATATGTATCATGCCGACAGGTTATGGCCACTAAAATATATTAAATATATACTACCTCAATCGCACATAATGTTTGCCCCCCAATGTTGAACATCTTCCTACACCTATATAGGAATATTCTGTATTATATTTGGATTGGTTACATCATAATAATAAATTGTATAGTTTGCATGCACATTTGTGTAAGCTTTGGAAGTTCCTACAATTTGTTTTCACAGATGTGGAGTGATTCATTTTCAATAATTCAATGATGAATAGTAATTGCTTATATACATGCACATATCATATTGTCATCAAATTTCATGTGTTTTATAATGGAGAAAATATTGTTTTATTTGTTGTTTTTATAATTTTTATTTTTTATTTTATTTCCTATGATGCAATATTTGAAAGTCAGTGCTAAAGACTCTAGAAGCTAAACTTTTAAACCTTACTCCTCTATTCTCGTACTTTTACTCTATTTATGCTACAATCACCTCACTAATAACGTTGAATGGCGTGTTCCTGTTAGCGTGGGATCAAATCAGACGTTAGTCTGGGCTGCTACGACCGTCCCTCCAAGCGCCCTGGGCGAGGAGAGAAAGAAAGACGGTTGTAGCAGGGCAGACTAGTCAGACGTTTGCTGACTAGGATCGTGACACGAATGTGATGTCAGTGCCCGTATACGGAGTTGACATGCTATAGACGGAATTCCTACGATCGTGTAGCCTATGCTTCTTAAGTTGTAGTGCGATAGACCTATCAAATACGACATGGTGAAGTCAGCCGGCTGCAGTCTCGTCTTCACGATACCGGTGGTGCTCCTGCTATCATTCCACTGGAGCTGCGTTCAGAGTACGTGCCTCTCATCTTGTCCCAGCAACGCCTGTAGTTCGCAAAGCAATGCCAATGCGGGGTGAGTTAATTAGAAGGACTACGTGGTGAATGTGATTATCTTCAAATGATACTAAGTTATGTTCCAAGGGTATATCTATATTCGGTTCTAATCGTTGTGGACTTAGCCGTACTATGCCGAAGACGATTCATTATAAGCAACCAATAATCAGATAAATCAATTTTCGATCGGGCACTCGGATCTCCAAAGTGCTGAAGCTATTGACTTCAAGTAGAGAGCATTTTGCAGGTCTCTGTAAGATAACAAATCGTACCGTACGTACTAGATACTATGAAGTTTATACCTTTGCGATACGCGAACGGACGAGATAAGATGCGCGCGCGTCGGAGAACAATTGATTTTCGGACCACTAGCTCAATCAATATTCGGAAAATTTGACAACTTATAATTATTAATTCGCTCCTGTTTATTGCAATAAAACATTCACCACTCGTACCTAGTCTCCCTGGCTATTCTTTAAAAACCAGCCCATGCCCTCCCTGACCCTAGCTGAATATCAGATATATTCCTAGCTTTAGGGAATGGAGTACAATTTGTCACAGTGACTGTTTCTTCAGTGTGACCAAGAGGAAAGGTTTTTGATGTGGGATACCTGATATGCTTCTATGCACTCACACGAATTCACGACTTTTTTTCAATGCGCAAATATTCTCTACTTTTAGCATAGGCCTTGTCACATTTATAGTATGGTCCTGAATCCGTTTAATCTGACATATAACCACAACAAACTGCCATTTAACAGTAAAGATGATGGAATTATTCCATCGTTATTGGTGGATTTGATGAATTGTACATATGTACATATCACTGCATGCTTGAAAATCATCATGGTTTCTATTGGTGATGAGATAAAATGAATACAATCAGGCTCTGGTTGTTCAACTGATGATGTTGTGATGAGCAACAGGAGGTGTGGTCTGAGGAGTATGTAAACATTGTTCACCTATATATATGATATGGTTGACAGATGACTGGCGTATGTTGTGGTAGATAGTGTACTAAATTTTGTGTAAGTGGGAGGTGGGGGTTTGGGGGATGGTGCATGTTTGCTTGCATATTATGTACATTCATAATATGACATATATTAGGCAAGCCAACATACCAGACCCCCACCCACACACACATACACAAAATATTATACACTTTTACAGCAGTTTACTTCATTGAGTCACCAACAGCATTTGGAGCATGTGATGATATACATACAATTCATCAAATTGTCCAATAATCGCAAGTTTATTTTTTCACCAGTGTTTATAATAATTATACCTATACCTATAGCTATTATCAGTTTTGAGCTCTAGGGGATGCTGGTAATTGGGTGGGGCTATAGGGTAAGGGCTTGTTCCAAGAGTTTAAGTTACTTAGTTTCAGGGAATTAAATGCAATTTGTCACAGTGACTATTTTCTCAATGTGACCAAGAGGAAGGTTTATGCCATGAGATACCTGATATGATTTCTATTTTTTATTTAATATATATATTATATTTACACTTCACATGCAGGTATTGTGCAAGTGAATTCTATGTTCAGACATCTTCACAGCAAAGCTACCAGCAGAGTGTACAACATTCGCAGGGCTACAGCACCAGTTGTGGAACTTTTGGATGGAGGCGATGTGGCAGAACACGATACAGGTAATTCACACTTGCTTACTTCAAGCTTTAACTACAAATGTATCGCTGGTGTACACTCATAATTTTGTATGGCAATCATGATATGACAGATAATTACTCTTGAGAAGTTGGAAGTTTACTCTGAAGAGCTATCAGATATTAGCGTAATGTAGTGTTACAGTAAAGCCATCAATGATAAGCAGTTTATAAATCAATATAATTTGCAAGTGAATCTGATTTGAAACAATGAGTACTTTGAATTTCTGCCATTGTATCAGGTGGTTGTGGGTGTTTACCTGTGTGTGTGTGTGTGTGTGTGTGTGTGTGTGTGTGTGTGTGTGTGTGTGTGTGTGTGTGTGTGTATGTGTGTGTACATGACAATATTTAAGTAATCTTGTATTCTACCCATTATACAGTACTGGATATCAGACAAACTATCGTACAATATATCACTCAACATTGCGGTGCTCGACATCATGCTGTAGTGGATACTCAGGAAGCGGAACGAACTGCAACCGTGAGTGTCATCCCTGGGAAGCCTGTATGCATGCCCATGTAATGTGCTTATCTAGTTAAATTCATAGATACTTACATTGCATCCATTGGAAGGGTTGTTATGTGTAGCATATATCTGGAGTTATCATGCCAACTGTTATCATAACAATGTGGAGGAGTGAGTCAAGTGACATGCCTTCAGTAATTATTTTTGGTTGTTAATGAATCTCATAGGCATGCCTGTCCCTTATCTGAACGTCTTTTGGATGCCTGCACTACCAGATCTACCCGTAGTCTAGAACCTCATTCTTTTCTATTAAAATGAAGCTATTTATTGTAATTAAACTATTGGAAGCTTTAATTTGTACACATCTATGGATGGATGTAGCCTCCATTTTGTCTTAGCATGAGTGAGGTGATTTTGTTGATGGCTGGAATTGGTAATAAATACAATTATGCCAACTGCTGATTTGGGAAATATAATTTCCATGCAGCAATGTTTCCTGCTGTCTTCTGTTACTATGGTAACATGGGTGAAATATGCTGGGTGATAGCCAAGATACCTTTCCTTGGGAAAGTGATATCCTTCTCAAATGTTTCATAAAATTCATATTACCTTGTTGTTTGTCTTCCATGCCCACAAACAAACACGCACACACACACCCATGTACACACGTACACATGTACACCTATGTACATGTGATTATACTAAAAATGTCTCCCTTCTTTCTACCCACCAGCTGTGTGTGTACAGGCCTGTCAAAATGGAGGTACGTGTTCTAACCCTAACACTTGCACCTGTAAAAGACAATGGTCTGGATCAACCTGTACTACACGTGAGTACATACCTGTGTACACATGCATGCTGTATGTAAATGGGTATGAATAATGAATGTGTGGAGAGTGTGTAATTTGATATTAATTATTAATGATTTAACATTGTTTGAATTCAAATAGTAATTTAGCCAAAGGCAATTTTCTAAGAACCCGCCAAACACAATTCTTGCTGAAAATTGTGTACAAAATTCCCTCTTTCATCCTCTTTCACTTCATCATTTAACTATGCATTTTTATACGTAATATTGTGTACTTCTGTACAGATATAAGTAACTGTTACCGTAAATGGCAATTCATTGTGTAAGCTTTCCTCACTCCACAGCTGTTTGTACCAGTGCCTGTCAGAATGGTGGTACTTGCTCAAATCCAGATACCTGTTCTTGTACCTCGGAGTGGACGGGGTCTACCTGTCAAGCACGTAAGTGAACAAGCCTCAATGTGTCAATTACAGATAGTTTTTGTATGTGCATTTGTGTGTTTACATGCACAATTAATTGTGTGTGTGTGTGTGTGTGTGTGTGTGTGTGTGTGTGTGTACATGCATTCATGCATGAGCTGGCATGTGTGTCAGTTTTCATTACTTACATCTCAATAATATTATGCATACTAACTACTTGGTCTGTATCATCTGTACATATCATATACTTCATACACAGCTGTCTGTGACCCTGTTTGCATGAATGGTGGTACCTGTTCATCACCTGGTGCATGTTCCTGTACTTCTGATTGGTCAGGAGTACGTTGCACTGATCGTGAGTTACTGAAACTAAACTTAATCTTCAGCTGCGTACTTTGCTGTGAAAAGTTTCTACTACACTCTTATACAGCTGTCTGTAACCCAGGCTGTTCTCACGGAGGTACCTGTACTGCTCCTAGCACATGTGCCTGTGTTTCGCAATGGACTGGCCCCACTTGTACAACTGGTGAGGTTGCATACAGCCAATTTATGTGTAAATACAGTCAATCGCATTCAACAACCTCTAGTTCTAGTAGATTCTGAAGATTACAATACTCTGTAGACATCTGTTTGAGCATCATTAACACAGTGTGCTTATGGCTACCCTATGGCATGTTAAGTGTGTGTCACCTGTTGTCTGATTTTCCCTCCACTTATCTCTTTACATGTGTAACTCTATATTATCTCTACAGTTAATAATTGTTTACTGTTTCACTTTCAGATGTTGATGAGTGTACTGCTGGTACTGACAACTGTCAACAACTGTGTACCAACACTCCAGGAGGCTTTACCTGTGGATGTAACACTGGGTATCGGTTGTTGGGTAATGGATACCAATGTCAAGGTACTTATTTATGTATACACACATGCAAACACACATATTTCAAACGAAACTATATTACTTAACCGCATTGCAAAATTCTTGCTACAATGAAACATGTAGAATGGGTGCATCACGATACACTTGACAAATCCTAATATAATTACAGCAAAACAAGTAATTCGATTTTAAACATTCATGTATACGATTTAAAAACTCGTGGGGCTGATGCCCCCACACTCACATTATACTTGGGTGTGTTTCTTAACTTTAGAAAAACCTTCAGTGAACATATTATGTTCAACAAATCCGTTGCACTTAAATTTTAGCCAAGTTTCCAATTCTGCACATTCAAAATCAGCTATCTCTTTCATGCAGTATGAATTATATAATAATTTTGTGTAGCATACACACACATACACACACACACATGCACGCACACATACACACACACACACACGCACACACACACACACACACACACACACACACACACACACACACACACACACACACACACACACACACACATACACACGCACGATAGCCAGATTTAAGATGATATTAAATTTTTCACTGTTGGAGCAATGCATGATATGAAGTTTCGTTGGCAAGATGTCATTGTACTTGATGTATGGGGGGGGGGATCACAACAACTAAAACAGACAGCAACTGCTCCAACAGTGAAAATTTTTGTTCACTTATATATAACAACACATGTCCAGTCAGTCATGGTGACTGTACGTGCATCTTTCATTCAACTTTCCTGTTTATTCAGAAGAAATTACAATGCTGCTACATAAGAACTGATTCATTGTGACTAGATCACATGCATATCACGGGTTAAAACATTTCGTCTCTGTTATCAACTGTTTACATAACTTAAAACCACAAGGTAATTGACAACCCCTTGATCTTCACATGTCATTACTGCATGTCTTCTTCCGAGTAAACTGACCAAAACATACATACAAATTATTGTTACCTGATGACACAGCATCCATGTATATTTCAAATTCACATTATACATGTATTTATAGATCTAGTTTGAATATGTACTTGAATTTAACATAAAACTATATTACGTGAACTTTATACAGACATCAATGAATGCACTGAGGGTACACACGACTGTTCCCAGACATGTTCCAACACTGTGGGATCCTTCCAATGTGGATGTCTGACAGGTTACATGTTGCAAGGACGCACTCAATGTGTAGGTGAGTGTTTCAAGTACTTTGACACACAACATGTACTGATGTGGCCTGTACAGCTCTGTAGGCTGTACCAGGCATGTTGTAGACATGCCTGGATGAGCTATTTTATTGATTATTCAATGTCACTATGACTGAGAACAAGTATATTAGATATTTGCTAGCCTCCCCTCAGTTGAATACATTTCTGTTACATACAATACATGTTTTTAGAAATTGAATAATAATCATCTTATACAGTATGTACTGTACAGATTGCAAATATGTGTTGTGTTTTTGATGCTGCTCATTTCTTACATATTAAGTTTGAAATCATGTTATGCTTGTTTTTCTTATTATTACAGATATTAATGAATGTGACAACAATCCTTGTAACCAAACTTGTACCAACAATGTTGGTTCATTTGTGTGTGGGTGTAATACAGGATACCGACTGGAAGGAGACACAGAATGCATTAGTATGTGTGTGTGTATATGTGTGTGTGTGTGTGTGTGTGTGTGTGTGTGTGTGTGTGTGTGTGTGTGTGTGTGTGTGTGTGTGTGTGTGTGTGTGTGTGTGTGTGCGTGTGTGTGTGTGTGTGTGTGTGCATTTACGTATGTGTATGTGTGTCTGTCTGCATATATGCATGTCTGTTTTGTGCATGTGTTATTGTGCGCACTTTTTACAAGCATGTATTTGTGTGGGTGTGCGCATTTGTCTGTTTATGTTTCACCCACATGTGTGTGTGCATTTGTTTGAACAAATGTAGGTATGTAGCTATCAATACAAGCAATTGGTCTACTGTTTGAGTATACTTCAATTTGAAGTAGTAATATGGATAACTGCTGAATTGTAATGTCGGCATATTTTCATTTTTTTTCAGACATTGATGAATGCACAGAAGATGAACCGTGTGACCACATCTGTACAGACACTGTGGGATCATTCACCTGTAGCTGCAGGGATGGTTTTGAATTGGATGAAAATGGACGGGATTGTAATGGTAAGAAATTGTGTGTAAGTGGAACAACCTATGTGTCCTCCGTGATAGAGGGAGGCTACTATGATCAATGCACTTTTTGGACAACTTGACATGTCATGATGTCACTTAATCACCATGTAATTGCAAATCATAATTTTGTATTGCAAATCAGTGTATATATCATAATTTACCCATAGTTTTTTAATCATAATTCTACATGATACAGTCAAACTCAATTCGTCTGTACCTGGGATAGTCTGTACATTCACATAATACATACACTTCATGGATCACAGTGACCATCTGTAGTTTGTATGATGTGATTTACTTGGATGAATTGTAATAATTTCTGTTACTACAATCACTTCAATATTTCCAACTGACATGGCACTTGGCATTTTACGTACTGGTAGTAATATCCTGTATATTAACATCCACCCATATTTATCCTCCAGATATTAATGAATGTACAAACGGTACACATCGATGTTCTCAGAACTGTCAGAATTCAGTTGGAAGCTACTTTTGTTATTGTGACGCAGGATTTGTCCGAGCTCTCAATGGTTATGACTGTGAAGGTAAGTGTACCTGCACTAATTTCCTGTGTACTGTACAATGCAAAATAAGAGTAATAATAATTTGTTTTAACGGTTTCACTCAGCAGATATATAATTGTTAACAGCAATATCCATTTAAAAATAAATACATGCATACCCATTCTCTTGTTTACCCTATGTTCTACTTAATACCTCTAAGTGTTGTTTCAATTGCTTTTGTTGGTTATGCCATCCTTACATACCAATACCAATACCAATATCAAAACTGAACATTCAATGGTTGTACCCATTTATAAATGGATACGTAGAACGGATACGTGCATGCCCATACTCTTGTTTACCCTAATCTCTACTCAACACCTCAAAGTACTATTTCGATGGGTATTTCATCCAATTTTTCTACTAGAGCTTCCATAGAGGAATCAATATTAAATTACTTACACTATAATGGCTATTAAAATATGTACACATATCTTACCGGTTGCTGTTCTTTGTAACCTATAGCTATTATTGATAAAAATGGCGTATTACGTATTCCATTTAGTTCGGGTCATCCAATCTGAAATTCTCAGCAGGATATCAAACAGATTTTAACCATTTTCTTTGAAGTAGGAGGGTTATAAATATATTATGTGAATAATACTTGAAAGAGCCTTCAGCTTTAGCACTCTTATATCAACCAATCAATGAATAATCAGGGGTATTGGACAACTGTCAGTGACTAACTGAAACTCCAAGCTGCCTGCCATTGGTTTAAACACTTGATGGCATTCCATTGTATATCCAATAATCGAAATCTAGCCCATTAGTAGTTAGCGTTGCTCTCTTTAGCACTGTACTGTATGAAATGCATGTAGTGTGTGTGAAAGGTATCAATGACATTGGTGGTGATTGTGAATGCTCATGTAAATTGAATTGTCAAATGTCTCATATTTCATCTTTTTTACAATTTTATAGAATTTGACCTGTTATCAGCACTAAATACGCCCACTTTACCAGGAAATGTTGACTTTCTGAACACAATAAAGGACGGTCTGAGAAGCTGTGCAGCTGACATCTGTGCATGCCTGCACACTCTGCTCACAACCCTTTCTGACCTTGGATACACTCAAGATGTGGTTCAAACCACAGGTGATGTTATTTCCATTGAACTTTCTACAGACCAGCAACAAGCTACCAGTGACCTCATTTTAGCTGTCTTTGGATCCGACTCCACCATCGTCCTCCCAATAGTAGCCAACATAAAGGAATTGGGTTATAACTGTAGCAATCACGAACTCTTTGTAGAGACCCTCCAAGCTGAGGGAGAACTAGAGATATTTCCACACCTCCTGAAAGTGTCAATGATGAATCTTCGTGTCAGTGTATCCAGTGTAACATCCTCTCCCAAACTTGAATCGTTGAGGATAATGGGTATATTTGATTTTGGGTCAATAACACTGGATACATTCGTAGAAACAATTGATGCTAACGTGTGGACATTTGGAGCTACTTTCGGGGAAGACACAGAAATCAATGTCATTGAACTGATTACTTCTGCCATTGGTGTGGACATCCCATCCGAGCCCTTTGGTAGTCTTCTGACTATCACTGACCTCTCTGTAACTGGTCTTGTGGACATTGCAGCCAACTTTGAGCTTGTCCTCGTACTTCAGGGTACCATCCACATCAGCACTTGGTACGAAGAGAATGTATGTGTCATCATACACCAGAGCCTTCAAGATGCCGGTAGGATACCTCCAGAACTTGGTTTCATTAGTGGATGTGTACAAACTAGAGGTATCAAGTTCACTACCTTGATCAGTGAAGTCACTGGGTTTGATGTGAGTGGTTTTGGGTTCTTTGATGATTTTGAGCTTCCAAAACTGCACATTGTTTATACTAGCCCTGGGTTCTCTGTTGATGTTGACCGACTCTCTTCACTTGGCTATACTGATCTTGAATTTGCCTTGGGGGATCCGGAATTCACCGGATTTCGCTTAATTTTCGACTTTTATCTCCCACGGCTAGACAAATACATCCCATGGGTATTGCATATTAATACTTCCATTGTCTTCCGTCCTGTATCCTTTGATCCCAATGGGTTTAGTCTCACTGACATGGTGAACGCATTATCCAGTGTTCTCAGTTTACCCAATGTGGAGCTTGTCAGTGTTGATTTGAACGGTATCATACTCAGCGATATGAATTTGGACCTGGAAATGAAGACGTTATCCCTTACTATTAAAGTGCCAGAAACTATAACTATATTCATTGACTCTTTTCGGATAACAGACTTGTGCATTTCCTTTGAAATCAGTGTGGATGGAGGTATCACTTTCAACACATTCAGTCTTTCTGGTGCTCTCACATTGGGTGCAAGTACTTTTGATGTCTCATTTAGTTATGATAGTGGAGACTATGAACTTTCGGCTTGTTCAGAGGACTTTGAGGCTGGGCTAGAAGGTATAGCAAATGCTCTAGGAACCAGTTTGGACAGTTCTTTGGCAGTGAGTACATTCTCGTTTGATCAGATTGGACTGTTTTCTCCATGCTTTGCCATGAAGTTCCAGGTAGGTGAGTTCCCCGAATACATGTGCTTTGCAGCCGACCTTTTCCGAAGTGACTTTGCCAATGTTGGCATCAGCGCTTGTGTGACTCAGGAAAAGAGATGGGTGTTTGGTTTCGAAGTTCGTGATTTTATCATTGCCAGACTTCTATCACAGATAATTGGGAGTGCTGGAAGACGGATCTCATTCTTCAATCAGAAGCTGGATACAGCTCTCATTGTGGCACCTATTTCAGTGGATGGTTTTCCTCTCCAAGGAGTCTTGTTGGAACAGGTTGACAACATTCTAGAAGGAACAACTCTCATAGCTACCACAGAATGGCCCGAAGGTTGTGACTCTGATGCTTTCTGTGCTATAGCTAGGGGCCTAATCGGAGAAGATTTGAACATCATCTTAAAAATCCATCTAGTTGATAGAGTTGTGTCGGTGGAAGCCAGGATTGAAAATTTCAGGGTAGCAGGCTTCACCTTGTCGGCTGCTTCTATTGAGATGATGTTCGGACCAAGTTTATTTTCTGTAGGAATAGCTGCTGAAATGGACATCAGCAACCCACCCATCACTCTTGTTGGAGCCTTACGTTTGAAATTCCCTCAAGCTCAGGTTACTATGGAGTTTGCCATGAGAGGTTGTTGGGAAAATGCTTTCGGCATCTCTATTCTTGACATGTGTAACTTCTTCATAGCAGTATCCATCCTTCCTGGCTCTCCTCTACCTGGTATTGCCTTTGGTGTCACAGTCAAGATTGGTGAAGAAAGGTGTTTTGTACTGGAGGCAACAGGAATCTTTGGTATCAACCCCAACGACCCAACAGATAACTACTTCTATGTCAGTGTCAATGAGCTCACATTCCAGAGAGTGGTGGATCTTTTCTGTGTGGGTATTCAGCTTCCCAGTTTCCTTGGTGACACCGGGTTTCCTGAAGGATTTGTTACTTCTTATGCAGCCAAAACTATTGTTCTCAAAAATGTCGGACTTACCATTCCAAAGGGTTTCTATTTCAAGGGAACAATAAATATCTTTGGCCTGACCATTGAGAGTGAGATGACCCTGGATCCACCTGAACTCATTGACGTCTATGCCAGATTGGGTCCACTCACATTGGCAGGTGGACTGTTGAAGATGTACGAATCTCGTTCTGTTACCTCTAGAGGACCATATCTCCATGTAATAGTACAATCTAATCCAAGTGTATTCTCTGCAGAGGCTTCGGGATATGTAAATGTTCTTGGAATTGAAGTTGAAGCAATTATGTCCATATCTAGCACTGGTTATGAGGTCAGCATTTATGGTAACATATTTGGAGCTCTTGAAGCTGAACTGATGATTAGAGCATCTATTGGTAACATTTTGGATGCGTCATACAGTGTTTCAGGGAGGATAAGCATTAGCATTCTGCAGCGTATTCAAGATGCTGTTGTCAGTCTCATCCAGGACGTTGGTAAAGCAGCTGATGAAGCAATATCAGAAGTTCAAAAGAAAGTCAGAGAAGCAGAAGTGGTGTTTGATGCAGCAGTGGCAGCCTTCAACCCGGCCATTGAAGCACTTCAGAAGGCACGTAGGAAGGTCAATTCAATTAGGAATGAACTCAGATCACTCAGAAATAGACTGTGTCGATTCAAGAAATGCGCATCACGTGAGTTGCAGTCCGTCATGCTAAAGTGTACCTGTATTCTTATTTTCTACATCTATACCCAGGCAGGACTAGTGGAGAGTTGGCCTGTGTAGTAACCTCATCTGTATGTACATAGGTTTGCACGGTTTTACCCTTATTTGGTTAAATAGCACTACTTGCAGTCACTGGTGATGATGTTTATACAATTAAGAGGTCCACTATTATTGATTTCTTGGATTTCCTAGTAAAGGGAGGCGGAAAGTATTGTGAAAAGATCTAAGAAAATAGGAAGTGTCGATAGAAACCCTGTAAATACTGGCTAATAATATTAACTAATGTGTGGTCCAAATATCATTGTGTGCTCACCATAACATGTTCTATAGAACATTAAATTTCGCCAGATATTGTTTGAAGCTCAATTATTACTTAATATGTGCTCACAATGTACATGTGTCCATTGCATATGTTTTATAAATCTGTCAATGATTTCTTTCTTTTCTCTTACAGTCTGTGTACCTTTCCTATGTCCTTGCGGGTGTGCTAAGAAGGTGTGGGGTGCATGTGTGTGGCCCTGCCTCAAATGGAGCAGCTGCTGTTTCAGGATTCCAGACCCAATTTGTGTCCTCTACAATATCGGATGTGCCATTATTAGAGCTGTAGTTGAAATAGCCCTTGCTATAGCCGAATTGGCTCTAATTGTAGCTGAAGGTGTACTGGTAGCCGCTGAAGGTGTCGTACGAGGTCTTCAATTTGTAGTGGACCAAGCCAGGTTTGTCCTGGATGCAATTATTGCTGTTCTAGGAGTAGTGAAGTTGACGGTAGCTGTAGGACTGAAAGCATTGGAAGCCATCACCAAATTCTTGCTGACTGGAATCATCAACATTCGGGAGATTGGATTTGATGTTCAGCTTGCACTGTTCTCTCATGGAAGAATCTCTGCTTATATCGATGTGAGCTTCTTCGGGCAATCTCCTATCAGACTCTCAGTGACACTTCCTATCTTCAATCCACTCGCTCTGGTTGGTGACCTAGCTGAAAGGGCTATTCCAGGCATAGGCAGGAAGAAGAGAAGCATCGGGAAGAGGATGAATAAAGTATTCATGTGAGTGTGAATTTGTGTGCATGTGTGCGTGTGTGTGTGTGTGTGTGTGTGATTATTCATGAGTACATGCATGTGTGAGTATACATGTGCGTGCATACTTAATATGTATGTGTGTGATGAAATTATTAGGGTTGGGACATTTTCTTTTACGTTTCAGTAGCAAATGATTGTGCTGTGTATATACAGTATATTCAATTTTGCATGTCTCTCACTCCTGCTAGGTTGGCTGAGCACTTCAAGCACACTGGATCCATCTATCCCACCAGATACTAACTTGAAGTGCCATCATATTCACCCATTAAGAGGATCCTGGACGTAGTGTAGTAAAGGATCAGAATACATAACATATTGTAGTGTAGTTGGACATAGCCTAGTAGTGAAGTGTGGTGTAGTGCTTTTAACACAACCTTCAAGTAGAACTGTATTTTACAGTAATTGCTGTTTATTATGGATTGTTAGTGCAAACTAACATTGATTGATTTTGTACATTAAGCTTTGCTCTATAACCTTGTGCAATCTGATTATAGGATTGCACAACACAAATAGTGACTTCCGAGGACAAAAAATTACATTTGGTCCCTTGAATTTAGTATATTATAATATGGGATCAAAGAGATGGTCTTATAATGGTGATATTTGACCACCTAATACATCTGAATATAGCTGAAAATCAATATGCACGAGAATTCCACTTTTACTTCCTTTCAAAGATTTCTGTAACACTGTAATCACCAATCTCTGAGCTTCAAACAGGGCATTAGGAACTTCTCACATCAGCTGAGAATTTGTTCATTGCTCATTGAGTGCAACAGGTAACCTTGCTTCAGTTAACAAAAGTCCCCAGTGTGTTCTTCAATTTTAGAAGCAATCAAATAAACATCTTTAAATATAATGTAATATGATCACCTGTCGATGTGTGGACTAGTGATATTTTATATCTGATCACGCGTGTTCAAATCAGTAACCATAGTTTTCTAAATTACAATGTGAATTAACTTTCCTAATAATAGACTAAGACACTCGTTGACGTTGACGCGGTTGTTAGTCTAGCTATATAGCTAGACTAACGCGGTTGTATGCGGTTACGTGATACGGTTGGTCGATCATAATTGATCGGAAAGAAGACTTCTTATAAGAAGAATCTTATAATAATCAGTGCACCCACGTTCCAACACCAAACAAGACATGGCTGTACAGTCAGCCGGCTGCAGTCCCGTCTTCACGGTACCGGTGGTGCTCCTTCTGATATCATTCCACTTGAGCTGCGTTCAGAGTGCGTGCCTCTCATCTTGTCCCAGCAACGCCTGTAGTTCGCACAGCAATGCCAATCAAGGGTACGTCAATGAGTCTACATGAAATTATTGTTATAGTGTGTAAAATCTGTTTAATATCTTTACTGTGAATTAAATCCATTAGCTTTATGATATACGCTCATATACTGATTCATTTATAAATAATAAGGACTGAGTATATAGGGAGTCTGCGATTAGGAGAATATTATCCTACATGACGATATCACCTGCATTAATATTTGGATGATTCCTTAGCTTCATGCAGACTTAGGAACAAATCCATACGGATTAGTACAGGATTAAACTCATTATCAGACAACAGGTAGCTCCACATGTACACTGTGCCTCGAAACAGCGCCTGTGAACTCCATTCAATAAAAGTTCCTTGGCATCTTCATATATATGTGTGCATTATAGCTTTTATGCTTAATAATTTCATGTCCAACTGTTACTTTAGATTTGAATTACTATAACATACGCTATGAGGATCTTCAATCCATGAGTAGGAGAAGAACTAGCAAGCTATAATACTGTTCAATAATTGACGTGTATCTGATTATGGCTGTTTATTTCAACATACCTAGGCCTGCTGCCAATGGAGACACAATTTAAATATATTTGTCCTAATAATTAATTGATACAAGGTATTGTGGCAATGTTATTGTAGACTTCTTCCTTGTGTTGTGTTTTTAAACTTATCTAATCTGGGTCGACTATTGTTTGTCAGGTATTAGTGCTTGGTAATGTGCAGTGTTATCAGACACCAGTCATAACTTTCGACTCTGTTATGATTATAATAATCATATTAATATATTCATAGTCATGAATATTGGCTCATGTTCTGAATTATGAATATAAAATTAATAAATTTGACCAAGTCACAATGAACATATGCTTGAATGCAGAAAGGATTTCGTAACAAACATTATATATCAAGGCTATGCTTTTCTCAGCCTTATTTTGGCAGATTTTATTTGGCGGTGGACTCGCAAATTGCCAAATTGCCAAAATAAATTCCCTGCCAACATTTCCAGCTATACGGTAAAACATTTGTCGGATATTGTTTGACTCTCAATTCACAATGTACATGTGTCCATTGTTTATGTTGTTATAAAACTGTGAATGATTTCTTTCTTTTTCTTGTAGTCTGTGTTCCTACCCTGTGTTCTTGCGGGTGTGCTAAGAAGGTGTTCGGAGCATGTGTGATACCATACCTTGAATGGAGTGACTGCTGTTTCAGGATTCCGGACCCAATTTGTGTCCTCTACAATATCGGATGTGCTGCTATTAGAGCTGTAGTTGAGATAGCCTTGCTATAGCTGAATCGGCCCTAATTGTAGCTCAAGGTGTACTGGTAGTTGCCAAAGGTGTCGTACGAGGTCTTCAATATGCAGTGGACCAAGCCAGGTTTGTTCTGGATGCAATTATTGCTGTTCTAGAAGTGGTGAAGCTGACAGTAGCTGTAGGACTGGCAGCATTGGAAGCCATCACCAAATTCTTGCTGACTGGAATCATCAACATTCGGGAGATTGGATTTGATGTTCAGCTTGCACTGTTCTCTCATGGTAGAATCTCTGCTTATATCGATGTGAGCTACTTCGGGCAATCTCCTATCAGCCTCTCAGTGACACTTCCTATCTTCAATCCACTCGCTCTGGTTGGTGACCTAGCTGAAAGGGCTATTCCAGGCATAGGCAGGAAGGAGAGGAGCATCGGGAAGAGGATGAATAAAGTGTTCATGTGTGTGTGTGTGTGTGTGTGTGTGTGTGTGTGTGTGTGTGTGTGTTGTGTGTGTGTGTGTGTGTGTGTGTGTGTGTGTGTGTGTGTGTGTGTGTGTGTGTGTGTGTGTGTGTGTGTGTACTCAATTTCTTTAGTACATGCACGCATGAGTGTACATGTGTGTGCATACGTATATATGTATGTGTGTGTTGAAATTATTAAGGTTGGAACATTTTCTTTTACGTTTCAGTAGCAACTGATTGTGCTGTGTATATACAGTATTTAATTTTGCTTGTCCCTCACTCCTGCTAGGTTGGCTGAGCACTTCAAGCACACTGGATCCATCTACCCCACCAGATACTAACTCGAAGTGCCATCATATTCACCCATTAAGAGGATCCTGGATGTAGTGTAATAAAGGATCAGAATACATAGCATATTGTGTGTAGTGTAGTTGGACATAGCCTAGTAGTGCAGTGTGGTTTAGTGCTTATAACATAACCTTCAAGGCTGGGAATGAGACATGCAAACCAAACCAAAGAAAAATTAATACACCAATTGTTAATGTATAATTTTATACAGTTAGCCATAAAATTATTAATTAAGTCGTGACTGCATGCATGTATATATATAGTACAATATAGTGATCATTGATAGTCTATATACATGCAATCCATATTTATAATGTACAAAATCAATTTTGTCACATAGTTTGCAATAACAATCCATAATTAACAGCATTTACAGCAGTGTACTATTACAAGCTAGATCAATTGCAATTTAAATTACAAGGAAAATTTAGGTGGTCCATGATCACACACGCATGCTATAGCTATTTGCCCACACTACCAAGAATTTGGAACTTGAATAATAATAATAATACATGTACAGTCATCAGACTCATTTCTCGCATGGCAGCCATTCGTGAGAGTGGGTATAGATCTGGGAATGAGACTATATAGCTAGCTTCCGCTAGGTTGCCATTGGACTTACGACTCAAGCTACACTTGAATTTACTGACGATCATGAATAATATTATTATACAATTAAGAGTCTAACTGTGTAACCATTGCTGTTATTGGGCCTTATAACGTTGCGCAATCTCATTAAGGGGTTGCACAACCCAAACTCTGTATAAACGGCCAAGTGAACAGGATAAGTAGGCCACATACGTTTCTGTGTAGAAGGTATCTAAGGACATCTTTACATGACTTTCCTCAAAGCCTGCGTATAATGTCATCCCGCAAAAGTAGAAAACATTTATATTCGGAGCGAGTCTGGAGTATTACAAACTATATTCACGCTTGTTGCTTATTGATCTATACTATGTTTCACTTCAACTTTGGATTTGCATCCGCAATCTTAAGATTAACATTCCTGCTTTGACAGGCAAACTTGAGATTGGATGAACCTGAAAAATATGTGAAAGAAAACTTGAAAATTGTACCGACTTTCGTGACGTATAAGCAAGATAAAATGGCCGATTGGCATGTAGTCTGCACAGGAAGCGTTTTGTATCGATGTCAGCTTCTTCGGGCAATCCCCTATCAGACTCTCAGTGATCCTTCCTATCTTCAACCCACTCGCTCTGGTCGGTGACCTAGCTGAAAGGGCTATTTCAGGTATAGGCAGGAAGAAGAGGAGCATCGGGAAGAGGATGAATAAAGTGTTCATGTGAGTGTGAATGTGTGTGTGTGTGTGTGTGTGTGTGTGTGTGTGTTGTGTGTGTGTGTGTGTGTGTGTGTGTGTGTGTGTGTGTGTGTGTGTGTGTGTGAATACAAGTGCATGCATGTGCGTACATATTATGTACATGTGAGTTAAAATGTTCTGTTAAGTGTTCATGTCAGTGCGTTAACTTATTGTGACAGTTTGACAATGTGTATGCATTAAATTAAAATTGTTATTGTGTCATTTGTGAAACTCTCTCAATCAATCTCAAAGTGATTAGACTTAGCTATAATAGTATATAG
>OZ026552.1:3297143-3397143 GCA_964020155.1 Chondrilla cf. caribensis | reverse complement strand
AACAGCAATATCCATTTTAAAATAAATACGTGCATATCCATTCTCTTGTTTACCCTATGCTCTACTCAATACCTCTAAGTGTTGTTTCAATAGCTTTTCTTGGTTATGCTATCCTTACATACTATGTCAATCATACAAAACTGAACATTCAACGGTCATACCCATTTTAAATGGATATGGAGAACGGATACGTACATGCCCATACTCTTGTTTACCCTAATCTCTACTTAACACCTCGAAGTACTATTTCGATGGGTGTTTCATTCAATTTTTCTACTAGAGTTTCCATAGAGGAATCAATATTAAGTTACTTACACTATAATTGCTATCAAAATATGTACGTATATCTTAACTATATTATTTAACTTAAATATGTACACATATCTTACCGATTGCTGTTCTTTGTAACCTATAGTTATTATTGATAAAAATGGCATAATTTACGTATGCCGTTTAGTATGTGTCATCCAATCTGAAATTCTCAGCAGGATATCAAACAGATTTGAACCATTTTCTTTGAAATAGGAATGTCATAAATATATTATGTGAATAATACTTGAAAGAGCCTTCAGCTAGCTTTGGCACTCTTATATTATCCAATCAATGAATGATCAGGGGTATTGGACAACTGTCAGTGACTAACCGAAACTTACCTGCTAATGGTTTAAACACTTGATGGCATTCCATTGTATATCCAATAATCCAAATTTAGCCCATTAGTGGTTAGCGTTGCCCTTTTTAACACTGTACTGTATGAAATGCATGTAGTGTGTGTAAAAGGTATCAAGGCATTAGTGGTGATTGTGAAAGCTCATGTAAATTGAATTGTCAAACATCTCATTTTTCATCTTTTTTACAATTTTATAGAATTTGACCTGTCATCAGCACAAAATACACCCACTTTACCAGAAAATGTTGACTTTCTGAACACAATAAAGGACGGTCTGAAAAACTGTACAGCTGACATCTGTGCATGTCTGCACACTCTGCTCACAAACTTTTCCGACCTTGGATACACTCAAGACGTGGTTCAAACCACAGGTGATGTTATTTCCATTGAACTTTCTACAGACCAGCAACAAGCTATCAGTGACCTCATTTTGGCCGTCTTTGGATCCGACTCCACCATCGTCCTCCCAATAGTAGCGAACATAAAGGAAATTGGTTATAACTGTAGCAATCACGAACTCTTTGTAGAGACCCTCCAAGCTGAGGGAGAACTGCAGATATTTCCATACCTCCTGAAAGTTTCAATGATGAATCTTCGTGTCATTGTATCCAATGTAACATCCTCTCCCAAACTTGAATCTTTGAGGATAATGGGTAAATATGATTTCGGGTCAATAACATTGGATACCTATGTTGAAACAATTGATGCTAATGTGTGGACATTTGGAGCTACATTCGGGGAAGACACAGAAATCAATGTCATTGAACTGATTACTTCTGCCATTGGTGTGGACATCCCATCCGAGCCCTTTGGTAGTCTTTTGACTATCACTGACCTCTCTGTGACTGGTCTTGTGGACATTGCAGCCAACTTTGAGCTTGTCCTCGTACTTCAAGGTATCATCCACATCAGCACTTGGTATGAAGAGACTGTATGTATCATCATTCATCAAAACCTTACTGATGCCGGTAGGATACCTCCAGAACTTGGTTTCATTAGTGGGTGTGTACAAGCTGACAGTATCAAGTTCACTACCTTGATCAGTGAAGTCACTGGGTTTAATGTGAGTAGCTTTGGGTTCTTTGACGATTTTGAGCTTCCACGTCTACACATTGTTTATACTACCCCTGGCTTCTCTGTTGATGTTGACAGACTCTTTTCACTTGGCTATACCGATCTCAAATTTGCTTTGGAGGATCTGGAATTGACTGTGTTTCGCTTGATTTTTGACTTTTATCTCCCACGGCTAGATAAATACATCCCATGGGTATTGCATATTAATTCTTCCATTGTCTTCCGTCCGGTATCCTTTGATCCCAGTGGGTTCAGTCTCACTGACATGGTGAACACATTATCCAGTGTTCTCAGTTTACCCAATGTGGAGCTTGTCAGTGTTGATTTGAGTGGTATCATACTCGGTGATATGATTTTGGACCTGGAAATGAAAACTTTATCCCTTACTATCAAAGTGCCAGAAACTATAACTATATTCATTGACTCTTTCCAGATAACAGACTTGTACATTTCCTTTGAAATCAGTGTGGACGGGGGTATCACTTTCAACACATTCAGTCTTTCTGGTGCTCTCACATTGGGTGCAAGCACCTTCGATGTCTTTTTTAGTTACGATGATGGAGACTATGAACTTTCGGCTTGTTCAGAGGACTTTGAAGCTGGGCTAGAAGGTATAGCAAATGCCCTGGGGACCAGTTTGGACAGTTCTTTGGCAGTGAGTACATTCTCGTTTGATCAAATTGGACTGTTTTCTCCCTGCTTTGCCATGAAGTTCCAGGTAGGTAAGTTCCCCGAATACATGTGCTTTGCAGCCGACCTTTTCCGAAGTGACTTTGCCAATGTTGGCATTAGTGCTTGTGTGACTCAGGAGAAGAGATGGGTGTTTGGGTTCGAAGTTCGTGAATTTATCATTGCCAGACTTCTATCACAGATAATTGGGAGTGCTGGAAGACGGATCTCATTCTTCAATCAGAAGCTAGATACAGCTCTTATCGTGGCACCTATTTCAGTGGATGGTCTTCCTCTCCAAGGAGTCTTGTTGGAACAGGTCGACAACATTGTAGAAGGAACAACTCTCATAGCTACCACAGAATGGCCCGAAGGTTGTGACTCTGATGCTTTCTGTTCTATAGCTAGGGGCCTAATCGGAGAAGATTTGAACATCATCTTAAAAATCCATCTAGTTGATAGAGTAGTGTCAGTGGAAGCCAGGATAGAAAATTTCAGGGTAGCAGGCTTCACCTTGTCGGCTGCTTCTATTGAGATGATGTTCGGACCAAGTTTATTTTCAGTAGGAATAGCCGCTGAAATGGACATCAGTAACCCACCCATCACTCTTGTTGGAGCCTTACGATTGAAATTCCCTCAAGCTCAGGTTACTATGGAGTTTTCTATGAGAGGTTGTTGGGAAAATGCTTTCGGCATCTCTATTCTTGACATGTGTAACTTCTTCATAGCAGTATCCATCCTTCCTGGCTCTCCTCTACCTGGTATTGCCTTTGGTGTCACAGTCAAGATCGGTGAAGAAAGGTGTTTTGTACTGGAAGCAACTGGAATCTTTGGTATCAATCCCAACGACCCAACAGATAACTACTTCTATGTCAGCATCAATGAGCTCACATTCCAGAGAGTGGTGGATCTTTTCTGTGTGGGTATTCAGCTTCCCAGTTTCCTTGGTGACACCGGGTTCCCTGAAGGATTTGTTACTTCTTATGCAGCCAAAACTATTGTTCTCAAGAATGTCGGTATTACCATTCCAAAGGGTTTCTATTTCAAGGGAACTATAAATATCTTTGGTCTGATTATTGAGAGTGAGATGACCCTGGATCCACCCGAACTCATTGACGTCTATGCCAGATTGGGTCCACTCACATTGGCAGGTGGATTGTTGAAGATGTACGAATCTCGTTCTGTTACCTCTAGAGGACCATATCTCCATGTGATAGTACAATCTAATCCAAGTGTATTCACAGCAGAGGCCTCGGGATATGTAAATGTTCTTGGAATTGAAGTTGAAGCAATTATGTCTATATCTAGCACCGGTTATGAGGTCAGCATTTATGGTAACATATTTGGAGCTCTTGAAGCTGAACTGATGATTAGAGCATCTATTGGTAACATTTTGGATGCGTCATACAGTGTTTCAGGGAGGATAAGCATAAGCATTCTGCAGCGTATTCAGGATGCTGTTGTTGGTCTCATTCAGGACGCTGGTAACGCAGCTGATGAAGCAATATCAGAAGTTCAGAAGAAAGTTAGAGAAGCAGAAGTGGTGTTTGATGCAGCAGTGGCAGCCTTCAACCCGGCCATTGAAGCACTTCAGAAGGCACGTAGGAAGGTCAATTCAATTAGGAATGAACTCAGATCGCTCAGAAGTAGACTGTGTCGTTTCAAGAAATGCGCATCAAGTGAGTTGCAGTTGTCATACTAAAGTTTACCCGTATCCTTTTTTTCTACATCCATACCCAGACAGGACTAGTGGAATGTCGGCCTGTGTAGTAACCTCATCCTATGTACATGTGTTTGCACAGTTTTAATTTTTTAACAATTTTACCCATATTTGGTTAAATAGCACTACTTGCAGTCACTGGTGATGGACTTTATACAATTCAGAGGTCCATTATTACTGATTTCTTCACAATGGCACATTTTGACTATGAGTAGTGTCTAAGAAATCTAGTTTCCTAGTACCATATTGTTTGAGTATTGTGAGCTTGAAGGGAGGCAGAAAATCATGTAAAAAGATCTATTAAGGAAATAAGAAGTTAGAACCCCTGTGCGCCCCCGTGCATTGTGTGCTCACCATAACATGGTTCTATAGAACATTAAATATTGTTGGATATTGTTTGAAGCTCAATTACTGAATGTGTTCACGATGTTCATGTATCCATTGCTTATGTTCTCATAAATCTGTCAATGATGTCTTCTTTTTCTCTCGCAGTCTGTGTACCTTTCCTATGTCCTTGCGGGTGTGCTAAGAAGGTGTGGGGTGCATGTGTGTGGCCCTGCCTCAAATGGAGTGACTGCTGTTTCAGGATTCCAGACCCAATTTGTCTCCTCTACAATACCGGATGTGCTGCTATTAGAGCTGTAGTTGAAATAGCCCTTGCTATAGCTGAATTGGCCCTAATTGTAGCTCAAGGCGTACTGGTAGCCGCTGAAGGTGTCGTAAGAGGTCTTCAATTGGTAGTTGACCAAGCCAGGTTTGTCCTGGATGCAATTATTGCTGTTCTAGAAGTGGTGAAGCTGACGGTAGCTGTAGGACTGGCAGCATTGGAAGCCATCACCAAATTCTTGCTAACTGGAATCATCAACATTCAGGAGATTGGATTTGATGTTCAGCTTGTACTGTTCTCTAATGGCAGAATCTCTGCTTATATCGATGTGAGCTTCTTCGGGCAATCTCCTATCAGACTCTCAGTGACACTTCCTATCTTCAATCCACTCACTCTGGTCGGTGACCTAGCTGAAAGGGCTATTCCAGGCATAGGCAGGAAGAAGAGGAGCATCGGGAAGAGGATGAATAAAGTGTTCATGTGAGTGTGAATGTGTGTGTGTGTGTATATGTGTGTGTGTGTTCTTGGGTACATACATGCATGAGTGTATGTGCATGCATACATTTGTGTGTTGAAGTTATTAGGGTTGGGACAATTTTGTTTACGTTTCAGTAGCAACTGATTGTGCTGTGTATGAACAGTATTCAATTATAATTGCATGTCTCTCACTCCTGCTAGGTTGGCTGAGCACTTCAAGCACACTGGATCCATCTACCCCACCAGATACAAACTTGAAGTGCCATCATAATATTATTCACCCATTAAGAGGATCCTGGACGTAGTGTAGTAAAAGATTAGAATTCATAGCATATTGTAGTGTAGTTGGACATAGCCTAGTAGTGTAGTGTGGTGTAGTGTTTATAACATAACCTTCAAGTGGAAATGTATTTTGCAGTAAATGATGTTTATTATGGATTGTTATTGCAAACTATATGACATGATTGATTTTGTACATTAAGTATAATGGATTACATGTACATAGACTATCACTATGTTGTACTATATACACACACAATGTACATGAGTATAGAATAATTTTCCGGTTAATTGCATATATATATATATATTAATGATTTTTATTGGTGTAACTTTTCTGTGATCTGGTTAGCAATTAGTCTCATTCCCTGCCCCATTTTCATGAATGGCCACTATAGTACTGCTGCACACAATAGGTGGTGGGTCGCGGGGCCAGTGACTTATAAGTTGCAAATTCCTGTTGGTGCTGGGTTCAAGGGCAAGCCCTACATACTTGAAAAGTATACAGGTAGCAGATTGCAGCGTGCAATTGCAAGCTAGCTCAAATTTGATTATAAGTTTCAAGGAAAAGTCACGTGGTCCATGATCACATGCCATCTGCCCACACCACTGGTACCAAGAATTTGGAACTTAAATATTATAATACATGTACAGTCACAGATGTATTTTTCGCGTGGCAGCCATTCGCGAGAGTGGGTATAGATCTGTGAATGAGACTATATAGCTACCGGTAGTTGACCTTTGGACTTACAACTCAAGCTACACTTGAATTTAACAACTATAATAATATACAAGAATCTAACTGTACATGTTTACCCGTTGCTGCTGTCATTTCGCTTAATAACGTTGCGCAATCTCATTAAGGGGTTGCACAATGCAAACTCTGTATAAACGGCAAAGTGAACAGGATACATAGGCCACATTCGTTTCTGTGTAGAAGATATCTAAGGACAGCTTTACAGGACTTTCCTCAAAGCCTACGTATTATGTCATCCCGCAAAAGTAGAAAATATTTATATTCAGAGCGAGCCTGAAGTATTACAAACAATATTCACGCTTGTGGCTTATTGATCTATAATATTTAAATGATCCGCTTCAACTTTGGATTTGCATCCGCAATCCTAAGATTAACACTCCTACTTGGGATTGGATGAACCTGAAAAATTGAAAACTGTTCTGACATTCGTGTTTGTAAGCAAGATAACATAGCCGAGTGGTATGAGTGGTCTGCGCAGGAAGAATGTATGTGTGTGTGCATGTGCGTGTGTGTATGTACAAGTGCATACATGTGTACATGTGCGTACATAATATGTACATGTGAGTTAAAATGTTCTGTTAAGTGTTCATATCAGTGCATTAACTTATTGTGACAGTTTGACAATGTGTATGCTTTAATTGTTATTGTGTCATCTGTGAAACTCTCTCAATCAATCTCAAAGTATTTACTAGACTTATATAGCTATAATAGTATATAGGGGTATATCATGCCAAGTATGTACAAAGTCCACAAGTCAATCCAAACCATGGATAACTTTATAATAGCAACTTGAAGGAATTTGGATTCAAAACTCGTTAAGGCTGCTGCCATGGACTGTAATACTTGGGCATCTCTTTTTCCATGGGTTTGTAAGAAGTTTGCAGAGAGTTATAATCTTTCAGGAAAGGTTGTTTCGAGTCTTTACACTCGAATTGTAGCCAATTTCTAATTTCTTGGCATTTTGAATTGGCCATTTTAATTTGCACTTAATGCAGAAAATTGGTTAACCTTACAGAAAGACACCAATTGGCCTTGTGTGATTATTACCATCATCGGCGACTGGGAGAAACTACATGTTTCTCTTTAACCCTGTTTAATTGGGATGGCCCAGTTATGATTATTACGTCCTATTTTACGCAGACAATTTGTTACAGTGACTGTTTCTTCAGTGTGATCAAGATGGTAGGTTTTTGACATGGGATACCTGATATGATTTCTATGCACTCACAAAACTCATGAATATTCAATGCGCAAATATTCTCTACTATTAGCATAGCACATTAATTTTATAGGTCCTGAATCCGTTTAGTCTGACATATGACCACCACAAACTGCATTTGTGGAGATACTGATGGAATTATTCCACCGATATTGGTGGATTTGATGAATTGAACGTATGTATACGTAACACTGCATGCTCAAAAATTGTCATGGTTGCTATTGGTGATGAGATAAAATGAATGCAACCAAAGTTTGGCTGTTCAACTGATGATGTTGTGATGAGCAACAGAAGATGTGGTCTGAGGAATGTGTAAACATTGTTCACCTGTATATATGATATGGTTGACAGATGTATGACAGATGTATGTTGTGGTAGAGTGTGTGAGATGTAGTGTTAAATTTGTGTAAGTTGAGAGGGTAGGGGTTTGGGGGATGGTGTGTGTTAGTTTCATATATATACATGGTATATATGTATAGATTAGGCAAGCCAACATACCAGACCCCCTCCCCCCACACACACGCAAAATAATATACTATGTTGCAAAACTTCATTGTGTCACCAACAGCATCCATGGCAATTTGGAGCATGTGACGATAGATGCATACAATTCATCAAATCCAGCCACCAATAATGGTGGATTTTATCTGTGTTTTGACAGTGTTTATATTATTATACCTACCTATAGCTATTTTCAGTTTTGAGCTCTAGGGGCTGCTGCATGGTATATAATTAGGTGGGGCTATAGGGTAAGGGTTAGGCTGTAGGGTTTGTTTCGAGAGTGTACATTACTTAGCTTCAATGAATTGAATACAATAGGTGACAGTGACTATTTTCTCAGTTTGAACAAGATGAAAGTTTTATGATATGGAATACAGGTCTGATATGATTTCTATTTTCTATTTAAAATATTTATTATATTTACACTTCACATACAGATATTGTGCAAGTGCTTACAACAATTCAACAATACAACATTCGCAGGGATACAGCACCAGTTGTGGATTCCCTTGGATTGAGCCAATTTTGCAGAATATGATACCAGTAATTCACACTTGCTTACTTCAAGCTTTAACTACTAATGTATCGTTTGTGTACACTCATGATTTTGTATGGCAGTACATATATAACAGATAATTACTCTTGAGAAGTTGGCAGTTTACTCTGAAGAGATTAGATATTAACATAATGTTACAGTAGTGGTACAGTAAAGCTTAAAACATTTCTGTGCATGAAGTTCAACATACACATGTACATATGTTTGCATGTGTTATTAATGAGGCTCTAGAGCCAGTCAATTATGTGACATGTGCTCCTCTTCTGCTGTCAGTATTATGGTATTTATATCCTAGTGTAGTTCATAAAATGATTTTATTCACATGCAGTAATGATATTCATGAATGAAGGGGCCACTATTTTGCCACCCACATACAACCCCGATTGTCATGGGTGCGGCCTGTCATGCAAAAAGTGGTCCCCACCTAGAGTGGTCCCCCGGACTTTTTTCAGCACCATATTTGGTCTCCCATATACTATAATAAATGGTTAGGGTTAGGATTTGGATTAGGATTAAGGTTAGGGTTAGGGTTAGGCACAAGCGGACCATTTAGACGTCGGAAACCTGTCCGCACGGACTGGTTTTGCCGCTATTTCCGGTCCCCGGGGACTGTTTTTGGCAGCGGACCATATTTTTCGTGACAGGCCCTTAATTTGGCGTATGTGTGTACGATATACACAACCATACATACAATCTGTATATTAGTTGGTAGTCTTCGACTAGATTTGATTGTCGATCGTGAGTTTGTCGAGGTCTCGTTCGTATCATTTGTGCGTCCACTACATTAATTCAGGTCGTGTACGTTCGGATCTGGAACGTTTCAGGTGAGTTTAGTAACTTTACCGTTCGTAAGTCGCGCATGTCTGTATTATAGAGTAAATTATCAAAATTTGATCATATATATCAAAATTTGATCATATATATCAAAATTTGGCCACCTGTATCTCAGTGACCACTGAGAACGACAGCTTTTGGTATGGGAAGACGTTCACGAGAGTTATAGAACGAAATTACTTCAGGCGTTTCGAAAATATAACATTTTACAGTGATGGCCAAATTCCGCAAAATTCGGCCAGTTTCATAAAAATTTGGCCAGTTGCTTCTAGCTTCCTACAGAATTGAGGAAATTCGACGAAACAATTTTTTTCGAGTAGAGCCAACCTTAGGCCAAGCATACCAGCGTTACAAGTGAAACAACCTGGATGGATTGACTCGATCGATAGGATAAGATAGGATAGGACGTAGACAATTAGACTTAAAACTGATAGTCCGCGAATACAGCGAATCGTCCGAACTTTTTCCTACGTTTATCCGAATTTCAAGTTTGCGAAGCTCTGGCACAAACGTCAAGCAACCGATATACTTCAAAGTCGCAAGCTAGAACGAAAAGCACCTGGGCTCTGTGATAGTTGATAGAGGTCGGTATAATCTAGGGTTTTACGTGATTTATATCGTCCGAATATACATATGGTCCGAAAATCGATTGTTTACTCTATGGGCTTAGTGGCCGACAAGTGCAATTGGCGTAATATCTACTTTTGAGAGAGTAAGAGCTTCATGGAATACATATTCGATGACTGAAGACGGATTTTGTTTACCTAGTTTTTCCGGGATCTATAGTCGCATAAGTAGAGTTAGTCATCTATTTTCGGATTAATTTTGATGTCACGGTTTGGTGGAGGCTTTTTAAAGGGTAATAATGGGTCAGCATGTGGACCGTAGTTACCGTATTACTGTTACTATGCACTAAGATCAATGTAAACCCATTGGCAAATGTGCCTGTTTATAAAAGTTAACATTAATTTATTTATTACTACCTTTAGATCTAGTCTAACACTGGACTGAGTGTGTCGTTCATAAAATGCTGAAACGTGTGTACACAGTCAGCATGGCATGGTCTACACTCTGTCTGTCACTGGGACTGTTGACTGTAATCTCATTCATATGTGGAGTGGATGCAGCTTGTAGCTGTGCTTCTGCCAGTGGATGCACACAGGACCCATCTTCAGGGTGAGATACTCTATAGCTACTTATGGTGCATGGTGTCTAGTAATGAGGTAAAATGTTATAACCCCGATCATATAATTCTGGTAATTTGGAATAAACAGTTTAATACTTCAAAATGCTAAGTCTTGGATGACTACAGTGTTCCAATGATTATGGCAACCCTTGAGTTGCAACATACATGACAGGGTTGGCAACCACTTGTTTCCGATGTGCTGGTTATCCACCAGTGATCAGAATTAACTCATTTTACTTTTACTATCTTCATGGGATTCAAATCACCTACGTACATGCATATTCAGTTACTATAATATTATAAGCGAACATGAAAGTTGGTAGCAAGACCACATTTTTACCTCATACCAGTACCATTGAGACCTCCTTATAGGACCGTTATTGTGAATCTCCAGTCGTAGGAATTCATGCTTTTCATTAGTTTGCTCAATTCCAACATCAGAATTAGGACCATGTACCCCACAAATGAGACCACTTTGACCACTTCCACTGGTGGTCTCTATTGTGGGGTTATAGCACAGTATTGAACCATAGGTTACAATCAAGTTAAGAGTTCATACTTCATAATTATCATGATCAGTAGTCATGTAGCAGATACAGTATTCAATAGTTCAGAACCTAGCAGATATATTATGTTATTATGCATAACGTAGTCTGTACTAAATACAAATTGCTAGAACATGCACTGATATCTGATTCAATATTCAATTTTTAATACTTCATCTTCATTACATCAGATGATGCTGCTGAAACTCATGTAATTTACAATTACAATGCAACCATCATTATGTGATTATAATGTACTTGATGTCTTTACCTGCATTCAGGCGGTGCTACAGGCGTGAGGATTACTCGTACTATGTCCAAGAAACATATTTCTCTGATTATGTCTGTGGTTTTTGGACTTTTCTATGTACAAGAACCAGGTTAGTTATTATTATCACAATTGCTTTCCAACAATCCATGATTACTGTAACTGAGTTTGTCATCAAACGAGTGCTTGTGTATTTCTTTTGTGTGTTTTCTTTGTCTACACAGCTATAGATCCTCGATCAGATACAGCTATAGATGTAATCTGTATTGCTGTGCTGATTACTACCTAAGTGGAGGAAATTGTCTACGTGAGTGGAATGAGTTGGTGTCACATGTGTTCACATACATGATTGCTGTGTGTGTACATGTGTGTACGTGTGTGTGTGCGCACACATGAGAGTATGCATGAGCTGGTATGTGCAAGTGTCAGATTTTCATCATCTACGTATAGTACACATCTTAATATATTTTGCATACCGACTACATGGTCTGTATCATCACCTGGTGTGTGCACCTGTACTTCTGATTACAGTGGAACCTGTATAATGCGGACACTTGGGGACCGGCAAGAAGTGTCCTGATTATAGAGGTGTCCTGATTTCCCAGGGTTGCCTATCATGTCACTAGACTTTGGAGTTTATTTCAATTGCTCAACACAACAATGAATAATATATATATACCACTGATATGCATGTTATATATGATAGGAAAAGTATGTTTTCAAAAGCAATCAGTGATTAGGGACCGTTTAGATTAATGGTGGAGGTTGATATGGTCTAGAAGCCCCGTGCGTATATATTGTTCAAGTTAAAAAACCTCGTGGGGCTACCTGTTGAAGTTATTTACCTTTGTCCGATGTATTCCCAAGCGCAACAATCAATTTATATTGCGCGAGAAAAGATGGTCGATTTCGAAACGCAGAGGATTGGAAATTGGGCTAGAATTCGAGCGCAACGGCTTCGCCTAATGTAATAATTTCAGCGAAGGTTCTTTTGAACCTAATAAAGACACCCAAGTAATTCGAGTGCGGGGAAGGCAGTTTTTTTAGCTCGAATTACTTGTTTTCACGGTCCTGAGAAGTATCTAAAAAGACTGAGAGAAACTCTCAATAGAATTGAACAATAACCAACTTTGTATTCGACAGATATGTTGTTTTTTTGCGTGATAATGCATTCTTGCCAGTTTTAAGAATTATATTATTTAGCACTGTCCGGAATATACAGGTAATTTTACGAACGATTGATGTAACGGGACTGTAAATGGCTGTCCTGATTACGGAATACAGAGGTGTCCGGATTTTTCAGGTGCCTAAATAACAGTTTTAAAATGGAGAAAGATTCGGGCCAAGAGTTTAATGTCCGTTATATGCAGGTGTCCGCTTTTTCCAGAGTCCGGATTAACAGGTTCCACTGTAGTCTGGATCATGTTGCACTGGTCGTAAGCTAATGCAACTAAAACCTATCATATCTATGGCTGAGAACTTTGTTGTGAAATGTGTTCATCACTCTCCTACACAGCTGTCTGTAACCCAGACTGTTCTAACGGAGGAACCTGTACTACTCCTAGTACATGTGCCTGTGTTCCTCAATGGACTGGACCCACTTGTACAACTGGTGAGATTGCATACCGTCATGTGTAAATGCAGTCAATCCCGTTTGAACATCATCTATATATTATACTTATACCAAAACAATCCGATGTAGATTACAGTACTCTGTAGATATCTGTGTGAGGATCATTAACACAGTGTGGTTCCTTGACATATTATGTCTAGCCTATGGCATGACAAGTGTGTGTTGTCTGTTGTCCACTTTCCCTCCACCTATCCCCTTCCCAGTGGTGCTGTTAATCTTACGTACAACTTTTTTTCTACAGTTAACAAAAAATTAATGTTTCCTGTTTTCCTTTCAGATGTTGATGAGTGTACTGCTGGTACTCACAACTGTGATCAACAGTGTACCAACACTCCAGGAGGCTTTACCTGTAGCTGTAACACTGGATATCAGTTGTTGGGCAATGGATATCAGTGTCAAGGTACTTATGCACACGCATGCATGCATGCAAGAACGCACGCACACACACACACACACACACACACACACACACACACACACACACACACACACACACACACACACACACAAACACACACACACACACACACACACACACACACACACACACAGACAGACAGACACACACACACATACACACACACACACACAGACAGACACACACACACACACACACACACACACACACACACACACACACACACAGACAGACAGACACACACACACACACACACACACACACACACACACACACACACACACACACACACACACACATACACACACACACACACACACACACACACACACACACACACATGTCACACACACACACACACACACACACACACACACACACACACACACACACACACACATACACACACACACACACACACACACACACACACACACACACACACACACACACACACACACACATTACACACACACACACACACACACACACACACACACACACACACACACACACATTACACACACACACACACACACACACACACACACACACACACACACACACACACAGACACACACACACACACACACACACACACACACACACACACACACACACACACACACACACACACACATATATATATACACACACATGCCATATACCAACATAAATAAATATGTAGGTATGATATGTCAACTCTGATGTTGTAATATATGAAAATTTTGAAGAATCTCGATGAATTTTGCTGTTACCTTTGTACATGTGCATCTTGAAGCACAACAGAGGGTACCAAATGTTTGAATGCATCTATATTTGCTCGTCTTATAACTACATATGTTCAGTCAGTCATGGTGTCTGTCCGATTTTCATCCAACTTCCCCATTTTTTCAGAAGGAATTACAATTGTGCTATAATAATTATATGCATCAGATTCTATAAAATTGCTTCATTGTGTCCGGATGGCATGCATACCACTGGTTTGAACATTACTTCTCTGTTATCACCTGTTTACATAACTTCAAACCACAAGGCAACTGACAACCCACTAGCTGATCTTCACCTCATTCCTGTATATCTCCCGAGTGAACTGACCAAATAGACAAATTGTTACATGATTACACAGCATAGACATGTATTTCAAACTCACATTCTGCATGTGTTTTCAAGCTAAGTGTGATTATACTTGAATTTAACACAAAGTATGTATACCATTTATGCAGACATCAATGAATGCACTGAGGGTACTCATGACTGTTCCCATACATGTGACAACACTGTGGGATCCTTCCAATGTGGATGTCTGACAGGTTACATGTTGCAAGGACGCAATCTATGTGTTGGTGAGTGTTTCAAATACTTCCACACACAACACATACTGATGTGGCCTGTACACCTCTGTAGGGTATATTGTAGATACAGTCAATCTCTTTTTACAACTGCTAGTTGTATATAGATTACAGGACTCTGTAGATATCTGTGTGAGGATCATTATAACACGATGTGCTTCGTTGACATACGTATGCCTAGTCTATGTCATGATATGTGTGTGTTGTCTCAGCCGGCCCTGTTGTCCACTTTCCCTCCACCCATCCCCTTCCCAGTGGTGCTGTTTAATCTTGTGTGAGTCTTTTTTTCTACGGTTAGCAAATGCTTACTGTTTTCCTTTCAGATGTTGATGAGTGTAGAGCTGGTACTGACAACTGTCAACAACAGTGTACCAACACTCCAGGAGGCTTTACCTGTGGATGTAACACTGGATATGAGCTGTTGGGTAATGGATACCAGTGTCAAGGTGAATACACACACGCACGCACACATACACTAAAAACTACAGGTTGCATATATGCATTACTTGCTTTCTGATACATACAGGTAATGACAGTTTACTGTTTCCATTTTAGATGTTGACGAATGTAGTTCTGGTGCTGACAACTGTGATCAACAGTGTACCAACACTCCAGGAAGCTTTGTATGTGGATGTAACACTGGTTATGAGTTGTTGGGTAATGGATACCAGTGTCAAGGTACTTATGAACACACACAAAATACATGCTCACACACACATGCACGCACACACGCGCACAACGCACACACGCACGCACACACACACACACACACACACACACTCAAAGCTTCAGCTTTCTTAATATATGTACTACAATCGTATGTACTATACTATGTACTTGCTTTCTGTCTCTCTCAGACATTAATGAATGTTCTACAAATAATGACTGTTCCCATATTTGTATAAACACCAATGGATCATACCGATGTGATTGCAGGATAGGTTATGTATCACAAGGACACACTCAATGTGTTGGTGAGTGATACAATATCATGGTATGTTGAATTCTCACTTGTGTTAGAATGTCAAAATCTATGCAGATATTAATGAATGTGACAACAATCCTTGTGACCACACTTGCACCAACAATGAAGGGTCGTTTGTGTGTGGGTGTAATGAAGGATATCGACTGGAAGGAAGCACAACCTGCACTGGTAGGAAGCACAGTGTTACTTGGTGGTGTTGTGTTTAGTTATGTATGATATGTTATGTACACAAGTATTGCATTACAGGTTGTTGCTTATATGTTCTGCATACGTATATGCTTTCTGCATTCTGTGCATCTGCATAAATAATACACATGTCATACTGCATATGCATCTGCATAAATAATACACATGTCATACTGCAGTATCGGAAATTTTTGCAAGAGAGAAATTTTGCGAATCGCTTGAATTAGGACTATTTACATTTTTGTTACCGATTTGCTTCTAGGAATTTTTACCTAGTGGCTTGTATTAATTTTCTTCTGAGCTGTTCGAAGAGATAGCTGTGTATTGTGCTTTGACTTCGGAATGGACAATTGTCCTTTGCTCCTATTCTGCCATTATAAACAACAGCCATTTTATATCCGCCCACATTAGAATCCACAAACAAATTTTGTGAATCTGACCTCTATCTCAAAATTTAGGACAGGTATTACATAGTTCTGCCATAAAGTATTCAGTAGAGTTATGCATAAATGGGTCTTGTATAACTCGGATTTTTCATTGTACTTCAGACATTGATGAATGTGCAAACAGTCCTACAACTCCTTGTGCCCAAGTGTGTACCAACACTGTGGGATCCTACAGCTGTATCTGTAGAGAAGGTTATGAATTGGATAACAATGGGATGGATTGTAATGGTTAGTGTATGTATTATTTGTGTGTTCAGTGGCGTTTATGCAAACTCAGTGTTCTCGCCAGGCCAAATTTGCAGGGCGGCTCACCTTTTTTAGAATTGAAATTTGACTTTATTTGTAATGATCCTTCCTTCCCTGAGACTGGCAAACAGTTTGTCCCCCTTGTACCAGCTGTTTAGATAACGCGAGGCAATAAATGTATGCCCACGTGCAGAGCAGACGGATTGACACCATTTTTATGCATATTAATCAACCGCATTCGTACGTACCCACACGTGTCGTTCGAAAGAACTTGCACCGATTATTTCATATTTCTAATCTCGACGAGCAAGAGAAGTGCTGATAACGACAATCTACCCGAAGTTAATTGATGACTGACAAGATTTATTCCTGAATGGGGTAGCAATTTCCCATTTGTGCTGTAAACTGAGGATGCATCTGGTGCTGGTGACATGTTTTGTTCTGCTGTCGTGCTGTTGATGCAAAGCTCGGAGGAGGCATTGTGCAAGCTTTTCAAAAATCCAGAGTGCACAAAAATTGTTTTAATTGGTGCTGATCTAGTAAGAAATTACCCACACAACAATGCCCACATTCCACTACATTACCGTAGTGTAATGTGTTAAATGTTGTGAAATTTCAATTTTTTTTCATCATAACCATCCTTGTCCTTGTGGTTCAGATATTTTTATTAATACTAGGGGTGTCTCAACATTGACATTGTGAGGCTATATAAATAGCCCATCACCCTTTTTTAATTTCTTTCTGGTGACTACACTGATACTGTATGCGAGTGTTGTGTGTGTCATATAATGGTGGGATTAGTGTCCATGTGTGCATGTGCTGTGTGTGTGTGTGTGTCCCAATGATGTGAACAAAATGACCACCCAAATTTTTGTTGATTTTAAAATTCGCCAATTCTTCTACAAATTACTTAGACTGCTCTTGACTCACCTACAACTTCAGTATTTAACTGTTTACATAACTAAAAACCACAAGATAATTGATAACCTCAGCAATTATTTTTTTGACTTACGTTTTACCAGATTGAGCCCCTTTCATCTACTAGATACTTTGTATGGTTAACGACAAGTATTATATATTGTACTAAGCCACCCATGTACTATCAGCAATGTTATTCTTTCACTGAAACCAAGACATTGGAGTCATGCATGGTAACACAAAATGTGAATAGTGTCCAATTATATGGAGTTTGCACAGAGTATATTAAAGTGTATAGGGAATAAAGTATACATAATATTATGAAGATTTTGTGAGAAGGCATGTGAGTTATGAGTGAGGTTGAGATGACAAGGGGTGAGGGAATGTGAAGACTCATAAGCACACAAGAGGTACTCACAGGCTTGTAAGCCTACTACGTAACATACGTCACCAATGGATTGTTGTAAGCTGAGACCTTGTATGTCGAACGTGAATGCTGCCTCATTTTACATACAGATATTGACGAATGTGAACGTGGTGAATATCAGTGCAGTCAACACTGTCAGAATTCGGCTGGAAGCTACTTATGTAGGTGTGACCCTGGATTTTTTCGAGCTGCGAATGGTTTGGGCTGTGAAAGTGAGTGTATGTGATTCTATTCTCTTTGTAATAGTGTGTGAGTATACATAGCAAAGTGTTGCAGTGAAAGTTAGTGTGATGTAATATGTAAAATATCTCACTTTTGGTGTTTTTGATAGAATTTGACTTGGCAACAGTACTGAATACTACAACTGTACCAGTGAATCCCCAATTTTTAACCACAGTGAAGGATGGCTTGCGGAACTGCAGGTATAACATTTGTTCGTGTTTTCACACTCTCTTCGCTACAATTTCCCAACTTAACCTTACTGAGAACAGTGTTCAAAACATGGGTCGTGTTCTTTCCATCGAACTCTCCACAAAACAGCAGCAAGCTATCAGCGACCTCATCTTAGCTATCTTTGGAAGTAGTTCCACTATTGCCCTCCCAATAGTAGCTAACATAAGAAAGCTGAGTTACAACTGTAGCAATGAAGAATTCTTAGTAGAGACTCTCCAAGCTGAAGGAGAACTAAAAATATTTCCAAATATCATGACCCTTTCAATGGTGAGCCTTCATGTCAGTGTATCCAGTGTGGCATCCTATCCCAAGTTGGAGTCCTTGCTGCTGAAGGGAATATTTGGATTTGGATCAGTAACTCTTGACACTTATGTGGAAAAAAATAATCCTGATGTGTGGACATTTGGAGCTACTTTTGGGGAAGACACAGAAATCAATGTCATTGAACTGATCTCCTCTGCCATTGGTGTGGACATCCCATCTGAGCCCTTTGGTAGTCTCCTGACTATCACCGATCTCTCCGTCAAGGGTCTTGTGGACATTGCAGCCAACTTTGAGTTTCTCCTTGTCCTTCAAGGTACCATCCACATCAGCACTTGGTATGAGGAGAATGTGTGTATCATCATACACCAGAGCCTTGGAGATGTTGGCAGAGAAACTCCTGGACTTGGTTTCATTAGTAGATGTGTACAAGCTAGGGGTATCCAATTAAGTACAGTAATTAGTGCTATAAGTGGGTTTAATATAAGCAGTTTTGGGTTCTTTGGTAGTTTTGAGCTTCCAAAATTCCACATCATTTATACTACCCCTAACTTTGTCATTGATAACCATCGTCTCTCTTTGATTGGCTATTCCAGCCTCGAATTTGCATTGGAAGATTTGGATTTCTCTGGGTTTCGGTTCATTTTCGACTTTTACAATGCGAGATCAAAGGCATACAGACCATGGGTTTTCTACAGAAAATTTTGTCCTTGCATGTTTCGACCTTTATCTCGTAATCGGGATGGGTTCAGCCTCAGTGATATGGTGTCCACATTGTCCAGTGCTCTCAGTCTACCCAATGTGGAACTTGTCAATGAAGATCTGAATGGTATCATACTTCGCAGTATGATTTTGGACCTGGAACTGAAAACATTATCCCTTGCTATTGAAGTTCAAGAATCAATAACTATATTCATAGACTCTTTCCAAATAAGTAACTTGACCATCTCCTTTGAGATAGCTTTGAGTAGGGGGATCAGTTTCAACACATTTAGTCTCTCTGGTGCTCTCCTATTGGGTGAGAGTACATTTGACTTTTCATTCTTGTACAACAATGGTGAGTATGACCTTTTGGCTTGTTCAGAGGACTTTGAAGCCGGGTTTGAAGGTATAGCAAATGCTCTAGGAACCCGTTTGGACAGTTCCATTGCAGTGAGTGCCTTAATTCTCATTTGATCAAATTGGACTGTTTTCCCCATGCTTTGCCATTAAGTTCAGAGTAGGTGATTTCCCCGAATACATGTGCTTCTCAGCCGACCTCTTCAGAGGAGAATTTGCTGAGGTTGGCATCAGTGCTTGTGTGACTCAGGAGAAGAGATGGGTGTTTGGGTTCGAAGTGCGTGAATTTATTATTGCCAAACTTCTCACGAAAATAATTGAAAGTGCAGGAAGACAAATTTCATTCTTCAATCAGAAACTAGATGTAGCACTTATTGTCTCATCTGTTCCGGGAAATAATCTTCCTCTCCGAGGAGTCTTGCTGGATCAAGTTAACAACATCAGACCAGGAACAACTCTTATAGCTACTTCACAATGGCCAAAAGGTTGTGACTCCGATGCTTTCTGTACTGTAGCTAGGAGCCTAATTGGAGAAGATTTGAGCATTATCTTAATCATCCATCTAACTGATGGAAGAGTTTCTGTAGAAGCCCGGATAGAAAACTTCAAAATGGGGGACTTTACCTTGTCAGCTGCTTCTATTGAGATGATGTTCGGACCAAGTTCATTTTCAGTAGGATTAGCTGCTGAAATAGAGATCAGTGACCCACCCATCACTCTCATTGGAGCTTTCCGTTCAAGATTCCCTAAAGTTCAGATTTCCATGGAGTTTGCTATGCAAGGTTGTTGGGAGAATGCTTTCGGCATCTCTATTCTTGACATGTGTAACTTCTTCATAGCAGTATCCATCCTTCCTGGCTCTTCTCTACCTGGTATTGCCTTTGGTGTCACAGTCAAGATTGGTGAAGAAAGGTGTTTTGTACTGGAGGCAACAGGGTTCTTTGGTATTAACCCCAACGACCCAACAGATAACTACTTCTATGTCAGTGTCAATGAGCTCACATTCCAGAGAGTGGTGGATCTTTTCTGTGTGGGTATTCAGCTTCCCAGTTTCTTTGGTGACACCGGGTTTCCTGAAGGGCTCACCACATCTTATGCAGCTAAACCTATATATCTCAAACATGCCGGTCTCACTATTCCAAAAGGTTTCTATTTTAAGGGAACAATAAATATCTTTGGTCTGACCATTGAGAGTGAGATGACCCTGGATCCACCCGAACTCATTGACGTCTATGCCAGATTGGGTCCACTCACGTTGGGAGGTGGACTGTTGAAGATGTATGAATCTCGTTCTGTTACTTATAGAGGACCATATCTCCATGTGGTAGTGCAATCTTTTCCACCAGTATTTAAAGCAGAAGCTTCGGGATATGTTTATGTTCTTGGTATTGAAGCCGAAGCAATTTTGTCTGTATCAAAAATTGGTTACGAGATCAGCATTTATGGTAACATATTCGGAGTTCTTGAAGCTGAACTGATGATTAGAGCATCTATTGGTAACATTTTGGATGCGTCATACAGTGTTTCAGGGAAGATAAGCATTAGCATTCTACAGCGTATCCAAGAGGCTGTTGTTGGTTTTATCCATGATACTGGTAAGAAAGCTGATAGAGCAATAACGGACGCTCAAAAGAGGATAAGAGATGCAGAAGTTGCATTCGATGAAGCGGTAGAAGCATTCAATCCAGCCATCAAAGCACTTCAGGATGCACGTGGGAAGGTTGATTCATTTGGAAGGAGGATCAGATCACTTCGAAATAAGTTATGCCGTCTAAGAAGATGCAGATCTGGTAAGTGACTACATCTAAATTACCAGCTAGAAATTGCTGTTAGCCATTGGTTATTTTCAGAAAGATGGAAAATGACCAATCGAATATGGGTTTGATCACTCATTTGATCATGTATATCTGATATTTGAACAAGACATTAGAGCACAATGAAATTTAGTGTCTATAGCTTAATTTGATACAATGACACCTTGTACAAACTATATGACCAAACAAATCATTCAAATGACGTAGCAAGAGTAGATTGGATTGGCCAAATGGCTGAACAAAATGCAGCTGCTATTTCTGGGCCTGAATCATATTATGTGGCCTATATTATATACATAGTGTATAGGGTTTAGTGAGTACTGATTTGATATCTTTGTTAGTATTGTAACAGTTGTCTGAATGTCAGTGTGTGCATGTATGTGTATGTGCCTGCAGTTCTCACATGTGTGGAAGTGTATTGTTGATGTGTACACATGTAGCATGTTGACACACCCCTCTATGAACAGTCTAACAGTACATTTGGTACATTTGATGTGCAAATTGTTTATTATAATTATATCCTTATAGGACATAATATTAAATTAATGATGTTTGACATAATAATTGTACATGTATTGATTGTTTAAATTTCTTTCCCTATTTTGCAGTCTGTGTACCTTTTCTATGTGGTTGCGGGTGTTCCAAAAGATGGTGGGGGAAATGTGTGTGGCCCTGCCTCAAATGGAGCAGCTGCTGTTTCAGGATTCCAGACCCAATTTGTGTCCTCTACAACGCTGGCTGTGCTATTCTTAGAGCTCCCCTTGAAATAGCCATATTAGCAGTTGAGGGATTACTGACCATAGCTAAAGGTGTACTTTTTGCTGCTGAAGGTGTCGTGCGAGGTCTTCAATTTTTAGTAAACAAAGCTAGGTTTGTTCTGGATGCAGCTGTTGCTTTTCTAGAAGTAGTGAAGCGGACATTTGCTATAGGACTAAAAGCGTTGGAAGCCATCACCAAATTCTTGCTGACTGGAATCATCGACATTCGGGAGATTGGATTCGATGTTCAGCTTGCACTGTTCTCTCATGGCAGAATCTCTGCTTATATCGATGTGAGCTTCTTTGGGCAATCTCCTATCAGACACTCAGTGACCCTTCCTATCTTCAATCCACTCGCTCTGGTTGGTGACCTGGCTGAAAGGGCTATTCCAGGCATAGGCAGGAAGAAGAGGAGCATCGGGAAGAGGATGAATAAAGTGTTCATGTGAGTTGTAATTATTAGGACATTTTGTGCTAACTAATGTTATTGTGCTGCTTTCTGTAATACTAAATGTATGTGTAGATGTACATGGTTTGCATGCATACATATGTAGATCTGAACTTATATATTTGGAAGGGGTGAGCTGTTTCATAACAGTCTTCAAGCATTCCTTTCAACTTTGAGCCCTTTCCTACCTTCAAAAGGTTAAAGGTTATAATACTACATTATAACAGTTACTGTAACAGTCACAGTTAGATTTGGCAGACACAGGCAAATTATGTAACATTGGTTGAAACTGTGATTGTTTCATAATGGCTAGTACTGCATGTATAAGAATGGTTACAGTAACAATGCAGTTCTTTTGCAATTATTGTCACAGTTACTTTATAAGTATAATTATGTGCTATTCGAGAAACACAAACTGACAATCCCTAAATTTTAATACGTATCTGATAAACTCTGTTTTTGTGAGGTAAATACCGATTTTGTGTCTCATCCCAAATACTATGAACTTCCAAACATTGTAAATGTGCTTCTAACGAATCTACATCTCTGCATGGTGTTCTGCATGAATGTATTGGCTGCATTCAGATTTCAACAGTATCTGAGAAGACAGAGGCTATCCACTCCCAGAATAGGCGCAATAATCTCCCCGGGCCTATCAACTTCCTAATTAAACTATATTGGCATATGCAATCAATTAATGAATTTTATTGTTACAGTAATGAATGTGTGAACAAATTGCCTTATTAGGGAATTTGTGTACACTAAACTCTGATGACCTTTAGGTGAACTAGAAGATTGTACATAATATGTAATGGCATTGTACTGTACACTTTCATAATGTGTATTTCGCTATTGTCCCTCACTCCTGCTAGGTTGGCTGAACACTTCAAGCACACTGGATCCATCTATCCCACCAGATACTGACTTGAAATGTAATCATATCTACCGATCAAGAGGATCCTGGACATAGTGCAGTAAAGGATCAGAATACATAGCATATTGTAGTGTAGTTGGACATAGCCTAGTAGTGCAGTGTGGTGTAGTGCTTATAATGTAACCTTATAGAGCTGTATTTCACAATTATTTGTTATGGATTGTTATTCCAAACTAGTAGTTTCTCTATCTAGGCACCCTCAGGTCTTGTACGTACAACATCGAACACATTGCCAAAGCTATAGAATGTATGAGTTCTTGTGATACAACTTGTGGAACTATATTATAGTCTAATCATAATAATATTATGTACAAGTCATGTTCCTGGATGCATCAGACGTTATGCCTCGTGGGGCCTTAGCTTGAAGTGATTTGTTCCGATTCCTACATTTTTCTCCTCCATATCATATTATTATAATCTGTACTTACACTGCTATCCAAAAGTTAGTGCATGAACAGTTGCAGTTGAACATGGCTCTTGTACATGAAAATAGGTGTTTTGTACTTCAGTTGAGTATAATCATAATTATAATTATTTTTATTACTATTATTTATTATTATAGCCAGACAGATGAAATGGAGTACAGGAAACATGAAGTAATGGGTGGATGTGATTGGTGGCTGAAAGTTTACCGTCAACATGTGATGGAGCCTACAATAGTATATGATAATATTATAATCATTGAGTATCTGTGGTTACGTATTATACAAGTACGTAAGACTTGGAAAATTTATTTTAATGGCGGTCACGATCGCGCCGCACCGGAAACATGCCTACGCGGGGTCTTGATGTGATTGGTTCCTACTTGTTTCCGCCGTATGAGGTTCACATGCCAAGTCGTTAAAAACAGAGAATACGACCACAACTGTTCATATGGAGCAATTTCTGCCTAGAATTGGCGTAGTGCTAATACTCGTACCGCGAATATGGCCGTGAGGACAGCAGGCTGCGGTCCTTTCATCCTGGTAGTTCTCTTACTATCGGTGTACTGCGGTCTGGTGCAGGGCCAATGCGGCACTTGTCCGAACAACGCCAACTGCAATCGTCAACACAACACCCTGTTGGGGTAGGTCTACGCGGTTGTGTTAGAAGGTGTCGAGGCTACTTGACATGTAAACTGCAGACTACAGCTTCGAACCAGTTACCTGTTTTCCCAAATATTCGTCATTGGCTTTTGTCTACCTGCAAACGGGAGTTTAATTCAGTTAGGCATGCGCATGCGTGGCCATGCTGTGCGTATGTACTGCTTGTGTAGCTACAGAGATAATCACTTCCTGTTATAATGGTATATGGATACATCGATCTATCCTATTTTGAGTATGCTGTAAACACTTTAATAAGTTATTAACAGTTATAAAGTCCACTCTTGGGTTTCAGTGTTTATGGACCACTGGATTATATGACAGCTTCACAAATAACTCCCATGCAGTTAACTGTATTGTGTGCACTGCACACTTATATCCTGTTCTTTATTGGCGCACGCAGGTTCTGTGCCCATGTTGTCTATGTCCGCGGATCTGTTAAGACTTCATACCAAGAAAGTGCCTCATATGGCGAAGGATACACAACAAGCTGTGGGTTTGCAGGCTGGGACAGATGTCGTAGAACACGATACAAGTGAGTGTTTGGGTTTGACAGTTTACATGCAGTGGAATATATTGAAGGGCACCTATCACAATATTATCCCCAATAAAATGACCCTCAAATGTGTGTGTGTGTGTGTGTGTGTGTGTGTGTGTGTGTGTGTGTGTGTGTGTGTGTGTGTGTGTATGCGTGTATGTGCATGGCATGTGTAGTTAAACTAAGAATATTACATATGTGTCTCTGTGTGTGTGCATATGTGTGTATTTGTGCAAGTGTGATTGTGTGTGTATGCCTGTGCGTTGTGCATGTACACATTTATATGTGTGTGTAATATATGCCTGTGTGAGTTAGCGTGTACATGCCATTGTATATGTGCACATGAATGTGTGTTTGTGCATCTAATATACTCATCTACTGTATAATGATGACAAGCTGAAACATGTAGCAAGAGTTCTCATGTTTGCAACACTCAATCCCATTGTATGTTTCTTGCTATCATTTGTCCTCCAGAACTAAATATTTGACAAAGTACAAAACAACGTATCAAGCTGTAATTAATTGTGAGAGGAGATGTTGCTCAGGATACACAGGAACAGCTCCAAACTGTCAACGTGAGTTTCACACAATGGAACAATAGAACATGTTAATCATGAATAGAATAGAACATGTTAGTCGTGCATAGAATTATTAATAATAATAATTAGAATTGATTAAATGGACATTAACTATTCCTTCCATATGTATAATAACTATTGTAGTACATACTTCTAGTACTGAGGTTATAATGGACAGTTTGCAGTTACCTCACGAATGTACCTTTATTCTCACCAGCTGTTTGCACACCATCCTGTGCCAATGGAGGTACTTGTATCCGGCCTCAAACCTGTGGCTGCACACGTCAGTGGACTGGATCAACATGTAATACACGTGAGTGCCAGTAGTATGTACAGTTAGTCCTTTTCACATTGAGATTATATTTTATAGAGTATATGCTGAATGATACAACTCCAAGAATTTTTTGTAAATTTGATGCTATAGGAATTTATCTTAACAGAGCACATTACTTTACACATGTATTTCGACATTGGGAACTAACAGTATACCAGTGTAAAGCATGATTACATATCATATTATTATGATGGTTACTAACTATAGGGCCCCTAGGCCACTGTACTGATCAATGTCTTATGCATGAAGAAAAAGTGACCATTCACTAGTAGAGTGGAGACTTTTAAACAGCAAATTTTTTGAGGACAGTCTCCTCATGACAACATGCCTAGTGAGAACAGATGCATTCACATGTATGGACATTCGACCTGCAGTTCTGGTAGTGCATCCAACACCAAATGACTACAACTGCATAAAACTGAGGAACAAAGTGTGATAAATTAAATTGTACATCTTTCCTTATACCGGTGTGTGAAACAGTGGCTCTGTGGGCATAGGCAACCAAATGTGATATTGTATCATCTGCTTTGCACAATGTTGGCACACCATCTGACATCGGAAAGACTACAAAGAAGCCAACATGGATGAAGTTATTAGTTTTCAACTACAACCATTCCATTCCCAATTCTACTACATAGTATAATATGTCTCTACTTAATTCCAATTTCAGCTGTGGCCAAAACATAACACATCGTGCATACACAGCATACAGTTGTAAGGACTGTCTGGAGTTAGGATATAGTGCAAAGAAATACTAGTCTCCCTGCTTTCCACTACACAGCCATTTGCGCCGTTGGTTGTCAAAATGGAGGCACCTGCACTGCACCAAATACTTGCGATTGTGCCTTCGGCTGGACTGGGAGCATCTGTGCAACTGGTAGGTGTATTAGATATGTGTGTGTGTGTGTGTGTGTGTGTGTGTGTGTGTGTGTGTGTGTGTGTGTGTATGTGCATGTGTATGTGTGTGTGTGTGTGTGTTTGTGTGTATGTGTGTGTGTGCGCATGTGTGTATGTGAACGTGCATGCATGTGTGCATGTGCGCGCGTGTGTGCATGTGTGTGTATGTGTGCATGTGTGTGTGTTTGTGTGTGTGTGTGTTTGTGCGCGCGCGTGCATGTGTGTGTGTGTGTGTGTGTGTGTGTGTGTGTGTGTGTGTATGCATTGGTGTGCATGTGCATGTGTATGTGTGTGTGTGTGTGTGTGTGTTTGTGTGTGTGTGTGTGTGTGTGTGTGTGCACATGTGCGTATGTGAGCGTGCATGCATGTGTGCATGTGCGCGCGTGTGTGCATGTGTGTGTGTTTGTGTGTGTGTTTGTGCGCGCGCGTGCATGTGTGTGTGTGTGTGTGTGTGTGTGTGTGTGTGTGTGTGCGCGCATGTGTGTGTGTGTGTGTGTGTGTGTGTGTGTGTGTGTGTGTGTGTGTGTGTGTGCGTATAGCACATACAATTAATCTCCGAACACTATTATAGTCTGCACATATACTCCAACATTATGCACTTGATGTAGATCTTCCTATGTAGGTCTTATTACGTGTATACTGTATGCAATGGGTGAACACTTTGGTCTCTGCTTTATCTTGCTATTTTTCCACAGCCATTTGCACCCCTGTCTGTGATAATGGTGGTACCTGTACATCACCTGGTGTGTGTACCTGTGCTACTGGATGGTCCGGATCACGTTGCAAGGATCGTGAGTCATTGGACAATACATACTGTAATTGTGCTCAGGGCTGTAAGAGGCCATTTATATCCTATCCTATACAGCTGTCTGTAGCCCAGGGTGTTCTAACGGAGGTAGTTGTACTGCTCCTAACACATGTTCCTGTGTTCCTCAATGGACTGGACCCACTTGTACCACTGGTAAGTTCATGACACTCATTTCACCCTAAGACTGACTACTTAGTACTACATACTGTGGGTTTGTCCACCTACACCTACATACACTCCAGACTGTTTTCTAACATCTTGCAATTGAGCACTTGGTGCTATTTTGTGATTCCCCAAGGTAGTTTTACCTCACTTACTCAGCATCAATGTTTTGGGGAAGCTCAGTACAACATTAACTTTTGATGGTGGAAGCCCAGAAGCCAGCTTGGACTCTGTGGTTGACACTGAATATTGTATGTTGATGAGATCATTTCCATGATGTCGGCATGGCTTACTAGCAACTAGTCCAAGCCCTTGAGAATGATTTTACAATACCAGCTTTCTCGGTTTCCTACACTGCTATAAACCTATTTTCTTAGTCTATTCCTGTTGTGGTTCCCTGGTGTGTTCTCACTCTGTACTCTTTCCCTTCCAGATGTTGATGAGTGTACTGCTGGTACTCACAACTGTCAACAACAGTGTACCAACACTCCAGGAGGCTTTACCTGTGGATGTAACACTGGATATGATTTGTTGGCTAATGGATACCAATGTCAAGGTACTTATTCATGCACACACACACACACACACACACACACACACACACACACACACACACACACACACACACACACACACACACACACACACACACACACACACACACACACACACACACACACACACACACACACACACGTACACACACACACACACACACACACACACACACACACACACACACACACACACATTCCCGCACACACACACAAATAAAAGCACACATACCCACCCACACTCACACACATAAGTCTACCAACAACTAAAGATTAACTGTGCACCAATGTTTATTGTCTTTGCCAGACATCAATGAATGTACAAAGGGTACTCATGACTGTTCCCAGACATGTTCCAACACTGTGGGATCCTTCCAATGTGGATGTCTGACAGGTTACAAGTTGCAAGGACGCACACAATGTGTTGGTAAGTGGTATAGGTATTGAACTGAACATTGTATCACTGTACAACTACATAAAATGTAATTACAAAGTACTTTATGCCTACATACATACATAGATGTGTGTTTGTGTGTGTGTGTGTGTGTGTGTGTGTGTGTGTGTGTGTGTGTGTGTGTGTATGTGTGTGTGTATGTGTGTGTGTTTGTATTGTATCATTGACAACGAGTGCAATTTGATTTAGCCCACTTCTTTCACTGTCGTTGTCGTTTGGTGTCACAAACCATGTATTTCACCATTCTCACAGATATCGATGAATGTGAAAACAGTCCGTGTGAACAAATTTGTAAAAACACTGATGGTTCATTTGAATGTGACTGTCAGCATGGCTATCGAAAGGAAGGCAGTACAGGCTGCAAAGGTATGTAAGGATGTGTATGTTATAAGATGTTTAATTTGCTGTTGGGCATTATTTGGTGACAGTAAATCACTCTCTCTGAAAATTTATAAAACTGAGGCAATTGTCCATTTAAAACACTGAAACAACTCCCCATGTATTTTAGAAACTCAATCAACTACCCATTAAAGAAACAACCATGGAAGGATAGTAGGCAGTTTCAAACTCCCAGGTGCTTTACTGGATGATTCTCTGTGGTAGCACTGAGCCTCTACAATAATAATATTATTGACACAGGGATATATAATATGTATACATATACATGCATTTGTGTATAAATATATATACTTATAATATAATATGTATTTGAATTTCAGTACACCGGTATTGTCCTCTTACATATGATAGACAAGAATTGGTGCATTTAATTCACTTTCATGATTGAATGCAATGGAGGAGGGAGAACCAACAAGCATTCTATTTCTTTTTTATATGATCATAAATATATTCCACATGAGATAATTAGGTGTTAAATACCTTATCTTAACTTCCTATCTTCCTAAGAAGTGAATGATTTGTAGGAGCAGTCTATGACCTCAGATAAGGTATCAGCTGTTATCCAATTGGGAGGACAGTAGCTGAAGTAGAATAGCTAAACTAAATTGTGTCACACTTACTAATGAGGCGCTATACAAGAGGTGTTAACGAGTACTCTGAAGTTAGAGGTGATAACAAATTATATTAACTATCACTATCTCATTGCACAGGAGGTTCACAATAACCACAAAACAATATTACTTGCATTCTTTCAGCATCATGCTGTTTCTGTGTTGTGTAGGCTAATAGTCCCTCCCCAACTTCTAGTATAGTCTATATTGAATGCTTTTTTCAGGCAATGCCGATTGATACCTATCTTGTTATTCGTTTGATCCTGTTTCAGACTAGCGTAGAAAATCCACATAACTACAATACATAGTGTTGATTTTCTTTCTTACATTGTAAATAGTAGATGGTCATTATCGGAGCCAAGCAGCAGCCTTTTACCAGCAAATACAAAATCATCAAAATTAAGATTCAGGTTTCATTGAAGGATTTGCATTTTGTGAAAAATTTTATGGGATGGATTGATCACACCACTAGCTATAGCTGTGTAGATCAAATCTGTCCAAGTGTGTATACAGAGCACCTCTACTAGGTGCCTTAGTGACAGTTAGCTCACTTTCATGGTGAGCAGTTTCTAGTTCTGTTAAAAATTGTGATTCTCATTCCTACTCTTATGGCCTGCCTTGGGAATGCATGTGCTGTAACACCTCATTCAAACCTATACACAGTCGAGCCTGTTTCATCTGAATACCTCACTTGTTGTTAATAACAGAAAATTGTTTTGAAAACAAGAGTACTCCTCAGTATGGGTTCTACAGGATTTGAAATTAATGAAGGACTTGCAAAGTCACAAATAGTGATGCTGTGTGGTAAATTGTATTTCACTTTGGTCAATAGATCCTTTGAGCAATGAATAATGTGCTGACAACAGTCTGTTTTGTTGAAGATGCCTCATTTCCTAGCATAACACTGCTAGCAAAGGGACCTCAGTCTCCCAATCCTAATAAAACCCCTGACATTATTATCAGATGTGTGAGAAAACTCTCAGGGAGGGTGGAGTGATTAAATTCACTGTAAGGGGAGGTTCCATGTTCCTCTAGATTTGGCATGACCCCTGCTGAGTATTCAACTCTGAAGGATTTACCATGATTTTACAATGTTGACTTGAAATTCAAAGTGAATAAATCAGGGCTGACTATGGTTGTATGTGCTCGGAATAGTACCTCCTGCTACCTATGTGTACAGTTCACTGAGCCAGACTGATCATGAGCTTTCCATATTGCCATCCGTTGAAATTGTCACCCGAGCAGCAAACACTTTACTGCATTGTGCACTCACTGCGTGCAAAGTCTGCAAACAACTTTCAATGTGTGTGTAGCTACTTGCCTCAATTAACACCCTGAACATTAAACACACCCTATTTCTTGGAAAAAAAAAACATTTCTATAACAGGTTTCTAAGATTATTAAACAAAGTAGTAGGGAGTCTGTCGAATTTTAAGCTTTCTGGCGTTTTCTGTTTGCAAATATAAGCCACCAGCTACCAGTGCCTGTAGGAGAGGTGATTAATTCATTAATACTGCATTTTAGCATTCAATAACTATTGCTATTATCAGCTACGTATTTGTTATCAAATTCGTTTACTTCAGACATCAATGAATGTGAAGAGAATAATCCTTGTGACCAGATTTGTACCAACAAAGTGGGTTCTTACGCCTGTAGTTGTAAGGAGGGTTATGAATTCAAAGAGGATGATCCAACATGTTATGGTAAGTATGCATGTCAGTGTATATAGTGTGTATATTCCTAAGTGTGTGTATGTGTGTTATGTGTGTGTGCATGCAGGCATACCTGCATGCATGCATTAATGCATTTGATGTGTTGTGTGACACTAGTTAAAATGTGCACAGTATGTGCGTGCAAATGTATATATTATTAGTACTGAGACGTTTAATTGATTAATTAATCGATTTTCATTTTAAATCTGATTGATGTTAATAGAGGAAGCAAATCGATTAATCACAGGAAGTAATTAAGTGAGTAGAACAGGAAGCCACCCACCTTTTCACTCAGAACCTTCACTCCATGGTTTCAATTTTACACCTGAAATATGAGAAGGACTCGATAGACTTCACTTTACGTCTATTGGATGACTACTCAGTCTAACAAAGTGGGAGTGGTTTCCAGTTGCGTCCACTTAATTACTTCCGGTGATTAATATTGATTAATCATTTGGTTAATATGTACTGATTATCGATTTGAAAATTTCAACCGATCCCCAACACTAGTTTATTTGTGTAAGTTTATTTATCCATACTTGGGAGTACGAAATGAATAAAATTAATGATTGTGTGACTGTAACTTGTCTGGTTGCATTATGATATTCAGATATCGATGAGTGTGAACGAGGAGAGCACCAATGCACACAGAAATGTCAAAATACACCTGGAGGACACTACTGCTACTGTGATCCCGGATACCTGCTGGCTAAGAATGGTCTTGATTGTGAAAGTATGTGGATACAAATGCACACAGTGTTTATTACATAGGTTACATAGGTGTCAGCTATTTTGTATGGTTACATGGTTGATTTTTGGAGTTCGCTCCCATGTTGCATTTTATGAGCATTCGTTCTAAACACCCATTTTAGCAATGTTTTGTAGCAATCTGCTCCCATCTATGTATGCAAGTGTTGAATATTCATGCATAGTCCATGAAATTGATATTCGAGCTGTTTTTCAGGAATCTTTGCAGTACGTGTGTCTAAATTATCTGTTGAGTAAGATTCCTTGGAAAATATCTACCATCATGAAATACAAACAACGCATAAGCAACAATATTTCCCGCAGTGTGAATTTAATTTTAGTAACAAAATGGCTGCTAGTTTAATGCTAAATCTTCCATGCTAAAACTCTCAAGGTTAGGACAGAAGGGAATAAAGTCGGAACACTTAGACATTAGTGTCTAGATCGGGCAGTTGATGCCTATGCTAGTTATCAGTATTACATTTGATTAAACTTTTCTAGTGTTAGTTGGCCCTACACTCAATTTGTAGTCGGTACCACTATTACTATTGCCATTTTTGTACTTTATAGAATTTGAACTGACACAAGCACTGAATACCTCAACCCTACCAGTCAACCTTGACTTTTTGAACACCATTAAGGACGGGCTGAAGAAATGTGTGGCCGGCTCAATTTGCATGTGCATAAACAATATATTCACCGAATTATCCAACCTTGGATTCACTCAAGGTGCGGTTCAAACCACAGGACAAGCTTTTTCGATTGTACTCTCAACAGAGGAACAGCAAGCTATCAGCGACCTCATTTTAGCTGTCTTTGGATCCGACTCCACCATTGTCCTCCCAATAGTAGCCAACATAAGGGAATTGGGTTATAACTGTACCAACCACGAGCTCCTAGTAGACACCTTCCAGGCTGGGGGAGAACTGCAGATATTTCCAAATATCATGACCCTTTCAATGGTGAGCCTTCGTGTTAGGGTATCCAGTGTGACATCCTCTCCCAAGTTGGAATCCTTGCTGCTGAAGGGAACATTTGGATTTGGATCAGTATCACTGGACACATTTGTGGAAACAAATGATCCTGATGTGTGGACATTTGGAGCTAGTCTTGCAGTTGGAGAAGACACAGAAATCAAGGTCATTGAACTGATCTCCTCTGCCATTGGTGTGGACATCCCATCTGAGCCCTTTGGTAATCTTCTGACTATCACTGATCTCTCTGCGACTGGTCTTGTGAACATTACAGCCAACTTTGAGTTTCTCCTTGTACTTCAAGGTACCATCCACATCAGTACTTGGTACGAAGAGACTGTATGTATCATCATACACCAGGGTCTCTCTGATTCCGGTAGGATACCTCCACAACTTGGTTTCATTAGTGGATGTACAAAAGCCAAAGGTATCAAATTTAGTACACTGATCAATGAAATTACTGGGGTGGATGTGAGCAGCTTTGGGTTCTTTGACAGTTTTGAGCTTCCGAAATTCCATGTCATTTATACTACTCCCAACTTCACTGTTGATGTACCTAGCCTATCCTCAGTTGGATTTTCAGGTCTCGAATTTGGATTGGGAAATCTGAACTTCTCTGGGTTTCGGTTCATCTTTGACTTCTTTCTTGAACGATTAGGATCATTCAAACCATGGGTTTTCTATAAAGGTTTTGGCCCTGTTGTCTTCCGTCCAGTGTCCTTGGATCTGGATGGTTTCAGTCTCACTGACATGGTAAAAACTCTATCCAGTGCTCTCAGTTTACCCGGTGTGGATCTTATCAGTGTTGATTTGAATGGTATCCTACTGGGCAATATGAATTTGGATCTAGATACGAAATCCTTAGCACTTACAATCGAAGTTCCGGAAATTATAACCGTATTCATAGATACTTTCAAAATAGGTGGTTTGACTATCGACTTTGATATCAGTCTTAGCGGAGGGGTCACTTTCAACACATTCAGTCTTTCTGGTGCTCTCACATTGGGTGCAAGTACCTTTGATGTCTCTATCAGTTACGATAGTGGAGAATATGAACTTTCGGCTTGTTCAGAGGACTTTGAAGCTGGATTTGAAGGTATAGCAAATGCCCTGGGGACCAGTTTCGACAGTTCCATTGCAGTGAGTGCCTTCTCGTTTGATGAAATTGGACTGTTTTCCCCATGCTTTGCCATCAAGTTTGAAGTAGGAAAATTCCCCGAATACATGTGCTTCTCAGCCGACCTCTACAGAGGAGAATTTGCTGAGGTTGGCATCAGTGCTTGTGTGACTCAGAAGAAGAGATGGGTTTTTGGGTTTGAAGTACGCGAATTCGTCATTGCCAAAATACTAGAAGAGATAATTGGAAGTTTAGGAAGGCAGATCGCATTCTTCAATCAGAAGCTAGATACAGCTCTTATCGTGGCACCCATTTCAGTCAACGGTCTTCCTCTCCAAGGAGTCTTGTTGAAACAAATCGACAACATTAAAAAGGGGACAACTGTCATAGCTACTTCAGAATGGCCTGAAGGTTGTGACTCTGATGCTTTCTGCAATATAGCCAGGAGCCTAATTGGAGAAGATTTGAAAATCTTTATAATCTTTCATCTACTTGGTAGCAGAGTGTCAGTAGAAGCCAGGATTGAAAACTTCCAGATGGGAGCCTTCACCTTGTCAGCGGCTTCCATTCAGATGGTATTTGCACCTGGTGTATTCCAAGTGGGAATAGCCGCCGAGATGGACATCAGTGACCCACCCATCACTCTCATTGGAGCTTTCCGTTTGAAATTCCCTCAAGCTCAGGTTTCCATGGAAATGGCTATGGTTGGCTGTTGGCCAAATGCATTTGGCATCCCCATTCTTGACATGTGCAACTTCTTCATATCAGTATCCATCCTTCCTGGCTCTCCTCTACCTGGTGTTGCCTTTGGTGTCACAGTCAAGATCGGTGAAGAAAAATGTTTCGTACTTGAGGCAACAGGATTCTTTGGTATCAACCCCAACGACCCAACAGATAACTACTTCTATGTCAGTGTCAATGAGCTCACATTCCAGAGAGTGGTGGATCTTTTCTGTGTGGGTCTTACGCTTCCCAGCTTCCTTGGTAATACTGGATATCCTGAGGGATTCACAGCTTCTTATGCAGCCAAACCCATATATCTTGAACATGCCGATCTTAGCATTCCACTGGGATTCTATTTTAAGGGAACCTTGAACATCTTTGGACTGAGTGTTGAAAGTGAGGTCATCTTGGATGTACCTAATCTCATCGACGTCTATGCCAGATTGAGCCCACTCACGATGGGAGGTGGACTGTTGAAGATGTATGAATCTCGTACAGTTACAGACAAGGGACCATTCCTCCATGTGGTAGTGCAGTCTGATCCTCAGGTATTCACAGCAGAAGCTTCAGGATATGTGAATGTTCTGGGAATTGAAGTTGAAGCCAACCTTACCGTATCTGACAGAGGTTATGAGATCTATGTCTATGGTAACATATTTGGAGTTCTTGAAGCTGAACTGAATATTAAGGCATCTATTGGTAATGTTCTGGATGCGTCATACAGTGTTTCTGGGAGGATTAGCATAAGTATTTTACGACGTATCCAAGATGCTGTTGTTGACGTTATCCAGAAAGCTGGTAAGGCAGCCGATGAAGCGATATCTGACATACAAGACGAAGTTAGAGATGCAGAAGTGATATTCGATAAAGCAGTGGCAGCCTTCAACCCAGCAAATGAAAAACTTCAGGAAGCACGTGATACAGTCAACTCTTGGAGGAGGGAGATTAGATCACTTCGGGATAAAATGTGTGATTTCAGGACATGTAAATCAGGTATGTCTGTGCACATATTGCATTTTAGCTATATTTCATGCATCCACACAGAGATTAATCTACATGTATGCTTTGCAACAGTCCTAGGTAGGTGGCTGATCATAATATTATACCATTTCACCGTAGTTTGTTGTGAATTTTAAATGATGATTGTACCCCTCTTATGTGAGCTATTAGAATACCATATATGGAGAAGTTTTTACGTTACCCAATTTCTAGCAATATTACATTACACATGACATTTTGTATTGAATTTTATTAGCTAACTTTATACAAATATTGTACTTTCACTATAATATTTATGCAATTTTTATTTACAGTTTGCGTGCCTCTGTTATGTCCTTGTGGATGTTCTAAAAGGGTTTGGGGGAAATGTGTGTGGCCCTGCCTCAAATGGAGCAGCTGCTGTTTCAGGATTCCAGACCCAATTTGTGTCCTCTACAATATCGGATGTGCCATTATTAGACTTGCTCTTGAGATAGCCATCGCTTTAGCCGAAGCAGCACTCTTCATAGCTGAAGGTGTCCTTATAGCTGCAGAAGGTGTCGTACGAGGTCTTCAAGTTATAGTGGACCAAGCCAGGTTTGTCCTGGATGCAATTAATGCAGTTCTCGAAGTCTTAAAGAAGACACTTGCTGTAGGACTGGCAGCACTGGAAGCCATCACTAAATTCTTGCTGACTGGACTCATCGACATCAGAGAGATCGGATTCGATGTTGCAATATCTGCATTCTCTCACGGCAGTGTTGCTGCTTACATTGATGTCAGCTTTCTCGGAAACGCCCCTGTGAGGCTTTCAGTGTCCTTCCCTCTCTACAACCCGCTTGCTTTGGTCCCGGGTCTAGCTGAAAAGGTTGTCCCAGGTATTGGCAGGAAGAAGAGGAGCATTGGGAAGAGGAAGAATAAAGTCTTCATGTGAGTGGTGAAATGATTGTGGCAGATACGTGCATGTGGACTGTCTAGGGGAGTGGTTATCATCACCACATTCCCTGTCCCATTTGCTGTCATGTATGTAGTCAACAGATCTGGAGTAGCCCCTATTGTCAACACACCAATGACTGGATCTTTACCATGATGATAAATATATTAATTGAATTTTTGTAATTACGAGCACATTAATTTTACCTTCACATTTACTCGTTACACGTTCTGGATGCCTTTAACTTATTGTCATGTGTGACTGGTAAAGAATTTGAATGTAATGCTTCTGTATTTTTCCTATAGGTTGGGTGAGCACTTCAAGCACACGGGATCCATTTACCCCACATCTAGACTGATGTGAGAACAAGAGAGAGTCAACTAATTCATTCCAGAATCATTAGATGCCTAATTAACTAGGCTCTCTAACATTTAAAATACAAAACTATAACCAATTATAATATTATCTTTATTAATCTGCTGAACCATTAATTTTATCCATTTATGATTATATTATTATTCAAGTATCATTTAACATTGGAACAGGTTATATTACATTTTCGTATCATTTCATTTATTTACCGATGGCATTATATCTCATGCACTAACAGTGGCAATGGAACATAAAAATCTTAGGGGGGCAGTGGTCCAGTACATGTGCAGTACAGAACACTGAGTCACCACATTATACTAGTTACTCCTTCACTTCAGTGTTAACATTCAGTAAATCCTATGCATATGTTCATAACACCGAGGCTTATTCAAAATTATATTAATATGTGTATATGTGTATAATATGTATAATAGATTCCTGTGTCCTATGTAACATTTCACACGTCTCCTTAAAAAGTAGGGGGCAATGCCCCCCCCCCCCCCTGGTTCCACCGCCTATGACTAATCTTATATCTGTCAACTGGCCATGATTCCGGCCCATTACAATTGCCATAAATTCTAATGATTCAACTGCAAATAATTAGTGTCTAATATAATATATATAAAACATACGCATGAAAATACATGCACTTGATAAGCATAATATCATCCCTTTAGAATCAATGTGCCCAAAGCACTAGCTTAGCATCGTGTACAATTAAGTATTAACATCTGTGAAATCCTCCTGAAATTGAAACGAATGAAATTTATATCGATATATATGATAATTTTAGTCTAACAATGCCTGCATGATACACTGTCATGGTCAATACCATATTATTAGTACTTGTGGTTATCATATTCAGGCATTTTAAATTGTCATTCCATTACGAGGGGCGCTCATGTCTTAACAAGTGCAGCATCAGTTGATATCATAAACTTCATTTATTTTAACTTTCTCTCCAAGCAGATGCACGGGACACCTTACTTTCCCTGGGGGGCAGCGTTATAGTTAACAAAGCGGAGGGGTCAGGCTAACCGCTGACCAGAGTGTTCTTGAAGAAGTATTTTTCAACCAAATAGTTCCTTTATTCAAACGAATCTTATACTCAATAATTATGGAGGATTAAGCCTACTTTTATAGATTATCAATGCAGCGCTCGGATTCACGTACCGGCATGTCAACATCAAACGCATGGTAGCGACGCCATATTATAGTCGCGTCGAATAGGTGACGCAAAATGACGTCAACATCCTTAAAAGGTAGTAGCGTGACCCTGATTCGCCCACTTCGTTACCTCCGCCACGCCGTATATATAGTGACGAGTTAAGCGTCTTCATCGCTATTGTTTCAAGTTTCAGACGATTACAGATTTTCCCGACTTTAAAAGGAAAGCTGGAGGACATAGTGAAACTCTTCCCTAGCCTTGTTCCACTTATTGAGAAATACAAGGCTATTCAGGACAACATGGCCAGTCTTAACTCAAGCACGCCTTTGAGGGCGATGAACACCAGGTCAGGAGGAAGTGCGTTGGCAGCGACCATTGATCAGATTATTGCGAACCAAGAAAAGAATACAGTTAGCAATGGTCACGCGGGAAAGACGGGAACGGAGTCTGTAGGGACGGGAACGGTGGAGGGTGTACCCCCGAGTATTCAGCCCGTCCCTTCGTCGGGGAGCAAAACTGGGTTCACGACGATTGTTAACGTCACCGCTAGCGAAGAATACCTTCAAGACAAAACAACACAAAATGAAGATGAAGTATTTGAAAAGGGAGAAGAACCCGGAGCCAGTGCTTTCAAGGACCACAGCTATACGTTGAGAGACAGTCTCTCAGTGAGAGGACGTCCGCTAAGAAGATCTAAAGCTTGCGGTGAATGTGATGGTTGTGTGCGCCCTAATTGCAACAAGTGTCGCTTTTGCTTGGATAAACCGAAGAATGGTGGACCCAATAGATTGAAAAAGCGATGTGTCCATCGCGTTTGTACCAAAATGGTGGTGAGTTACGCCATTTTTCTCTGGGACCGCCATTTTACTATTGTTCCTCTCTTTTTTTAGCCGAGCACGACTATAACCGGACGCCGAAAATCTGGTCTGATGTCCGCTTCGAGCGCCGGAGAGGAGGATGAATTTGAGGATACCAACGGTACTGACCAGCCGAGTAGCAGCCAGGAAGAACCTGAACACATGGAAACCGACAAACACACAGCAATTGTGACTGTTGATGACACTTCTGCAACATCTCCTTTGAGGCCAAGAAGGGTCAAAGTGATTCCCAAAAAGTTTCAAGCGGACTACGCTGTACCTTACAATGTCGGCAAAAAATCCAACAAGTACCTCTCTCCTAGCAGCAACATCACAAGCAGGAGTTTAAAGAAGTCGAAATCGGAAGTTACCATTCGAAACCTGCGTCGTCGTCATGGACTGAGGCAGAATGGTGAGTCGTTGTCTGTTCTTTGCAGGGCGATTGTTCCATTACTTATTTGCCTGTTGTATATGTACGTAAGTGCTAGCTCCTTTTCATTTTACTTGTTTGTACTGTAACTAAAAAATGTATGAACGTACTTATGTTCGTGTATACATACGTACGTATGTGTGTATACATTTTTAAAAAGAAACCTGTCGCAACCTTATTCCATGTGTGAAATATAATATGTAAGTGCGTATGTGGTCCATATTTTCACATGTTTGCACGTTAGGGGATTAGTGCACCTGCGTTCATCTCAAATGGTATGCACTTACATACATACATGTACGTTGGTTTGGTACTGATGAACTCTTTCTCTGACTCTTCACTTAGAACTGTCTTACATTGACACCCTTCCAAATAGTGGTAAGTTCTCCACTCTTCGTAAACAGCTCAAAATTGACATGGCTGGTGAGTATTTGCCTACTCCCTTCCATGGTCAAATGAGTGTCGTGTGTTTCACGGAGTGTTTGTGTTGTCCCCAGCCCCAGGTACCACTTTGAGTGCTAAACGGAGATTGTCACATTCGACACCGAAATCTATCCACATTCGCCGACCCACACCTCAGGAGGACACTCCAGCTTCCGGTAAACTCAGTCCTGTACCCCAACCAGTTCTGTCATCTTGGGTGACCCAACCCTCAGCTGGGTCAACTGGGTCAGTGATTGTGGTGGCTCGTACCAAAGAGAATAGTCGTATTGTCTCAGCAGCCACTGGTCTGAGCATGTTGGCAAACGGAGCTTCTGAACGTCCCAAGCTACCTCACAGTCCCGTTGTTGCTAAACTACAAGCCCTGGGTATGTACGTACTTCAATGTGCGAATAGTTTATTGTTCTTTTGTTTGTTTGTTGTTTTGTCTGTTGTACCTTTTGACATACATATGTAGTAGCATGCTTTCACTTTGTCCACCAGATCTACCGGGTGACCCTCTTTCATGGGGATTTGAAGATGTTCAAAAGTACCTCGCTGATGCTGGATTTCGTGAAGTTGCTGCTCAGCTTCGTGAAGAGGTGTGTGTGTACATGTATGTGTGTATAGGTTGTGTATGTGTGTTATGTGTGCATAGAATGGGTCTTGGTGTGTTTGTGGATTGAGTGTTAGTGTGGGTGGGTGGGTGAGTTGGGTCTCGGTGTGCTTGTATGGGTATGGTTTATGGGTGTGAATGCTTGTCCATATACGTACGTACGTACATACAGTATTGGTTTTGCACTCACCCACGATACTTGAAACAGGAAACGTTATACGGTACAATCCATAAAAAAACTTTTTACGCCTTTAATATGTATGTACATATGGGTATCGCTCTGTTTTATTCCAAGGATCAGCCGTACTGCGAGGTTAGTGGAAGCCTACTTTACACTACGTACGCATGTACGGGTTCCATACGGGTAAACAAAAAACATGTGGGTAGGGCGTACGCACTTTCATAAGAATACATGCGTACATAGTAAACAAAGAAAACGTATGGACGTACAGTTGAGGCAGACGATAGACTTTGTTCTGATCCAAATTCTGTCACAACATGGTTTGTGCCTCTTGGTCGCTTCTCTGAACATAGGGATAATGGTATCATCTATAGGCCTATCGCCTCTAAATCGCTGAACAGCGGGTCGTCGATCGTTTAATAGCTTGCCTAATATTTTGCTCGTATTCGGTATTCAACAACGTGTCTTCTGAAGCCATCATGACTATGCGACAAATCTTGAAAGTTTCAAAGAACAAATCTGGTATGGCTGAACATTGATACGTACGTATGTATGCTACGGATTTGTTCCTACGTATTTAAAAAAAAAAAAACGACAGACGATTTGATCGATTTGTATTCGTACGTACGTACCTATGTTCGTTCTTCACAATCAGTTTGCTAAACAGACGGATGAAATTCTCAGTCTGGGGTGTACGTACGTACGTACATATTTGTAAATCAGATGGCTGTTACACACGTACACCCGGCTTTTGACTTAGACTTGTACGTTTTTTTCGAAAAAACGTACAACCGGATACACCCATACTACAGGTACGGGCGTAAAACGTTCAGTTTTTTATGAATTGTACCGTATATTGAAACACGATAAAATTGTGAAGAAACCATGAGTATCAAAATGCAAATCAAGGTGGATTGTAATTTGCTCATGGTTACAATCAAGTATCGTAATTTTATCTTATTCATTATTATTATCACTTGAAAAATCGTGCTGGAATTATAGTTTATTCGTAGTAGAATCATGAAGGAATCGTAGTTTGTCTCAAAACTGTCATTATTCTCTCATATTGAGGTCATTACATACGTAACATAAATTCGCCAAGATTATTATTATAATAATATATAATAATAATAATAATAATAATATAATAATATTATTATTATAATTGTAATTTTGACATATAAAGTTCTCCATGACACACCGTACATGTACATAATACATTTATATGCGCATGTACAAATGTAAGTAGTTCGATATTCGATATACAGTACCTTAAGATTATTGTAATGGCTCTTTCACAGGAAGTAGATGGGGAAGCATTGATGGACTTAACCCCTGTTTGGCTGACCCAGTGTCTGAGAATAAAGCTGGGTCCAGCCATCAAGGTGTGCAAGTGCATTGAGGAACTGAGGGTGAAGATCGAAGCTGGGAAAGTCAAGTTTTAACCAAACCGGAAGAAAAAAAACTGTTTGACTTGGCTACCCGCGTACATACGTACATACATCCATGCACACATACTTTCCACGGTTTGTTATTCTCACACTCGTTTACTTATAACACACTTATACATACTGTATGTCTGTGTTATGTCTGCTCTGGCTAGGTTGTTTATTTTTCTATTTACTCACATGTGGAAGTTTAAGAAGGGAGATATCTTTGAGACACCTAACTCCCACTGTGTTGTGTAGCTCGGTTATATTTTCTCTGCTTGCATGTACGTAAAAGTATTTGAGTGGATGTACGTACATTGTTATGATTTTATGCCTTTGTGTGCGATGTGATTCCTGTGTAGGACATTGTATTCCTACTTGTGGATAAGGTGTTGTTTTTATATTTGTATACGTTTGTGCATTTTAATCATGCATAATTAATAATAATACTGAGTGTGATAAATTAATCAGTATTCACCATAATGATGTATAATTATACTAACAAATACACTACTATGATACGTATATGTCCATATTATAATATACATAATTTACAGTGAAACCTCTCTATAAAGGACACATTGGAACCGGGTAATTTGTCCACTGTATGTAGAGAGGTCCACTCTTTGGATATACAAAATGTGTTAGCACTATAGGAGAGTCTACTTTTGGTGCCTTACAGAGTGTCCTTTGTAGGGAGGTAATTTCTATGGTGTCCTTTAATTTATTGGGAGTCTAATAGAGGTTCCACTGTATACTAACCAGCCCTGTATATACCATAAATGAGATAATGCAACTGATCGATATTTTAACATATAATATTGACGTCAACATTAATTTTATCATACTTATGAAAATGAGCTATAATACTGTGATGGTGCTTTGTTTACTCCAGATATTTACATAATATATCATGTGATGTAATATATACGTATGACAATGCTGTATCCAGGTATCAATTGCATTACAAATAAATATAAAGGACATAATTAACTATTACACACATATACTGTATAATATTATATCTGTATTATAATAGTATGCTTTGTGGCTATATTAAGTTTTAAGGCATGCGCAGCTAAATTCATGTACATGCATGGCTCAATGTGCAATATGGACTCATGCAATTGTATTGTAATTACATTATATTATTTTTATTGCATTATATGTGGTGTACATCATAGGTGTCCCCAGAGCATATCAGTGATACCAAGTGTGCCCAACTGTGCCAATGTCAAATGAAATTAAGCACCTACGAATGAATGAATATAGGAACATGTTTTGTACAATTATATATAATAATAACTGTAGACAGCAATTTTTGTATTACCACAATGTCAACCAATTATTGCCCATGATGTGGAACCAGGGAAACTATGGAACACCGTGAGAACGCAGGAACATAATATTTTAGTCTACCATTGATTGAAAAACATGTTGCGCAAGTACGTAGGCACTTATGTGATATTCCATCATGAATGATGCAATATCAAACATACTGCACTGGCAGTGTTTTTGAAGAACACCCACACAATAAAATAATTAGTACACGTATACACACACATGTAAGATATGATATCAATTTCATATCCATGTCTGACACTTTGATACAATGATCAATGAGAAATGAACATCAAATAAGATATGTATGCATAGTACATACATACACAGTACTTATGTATAGAATGTCTAAGTAGAGATACAGACATATATAGAACATACATCACACTATTATATTACATACAGAACAACAAATACATTACATACATACGTACATGGCTATGCTATCATACACACACATGAAATAGACAGTCCTTCATTGCATTCTCTATACAACAAAACAAAGATTTTTTAGTGCTCGGAAAGATGTTGGTCACTATCTGAAAGATTACTGCCTGGTATTTGTTGATCTGCGTCATTCTGAGTCTGAAAGGAGGTCTTCACAGAGTCTAGTACATCGGTGACATCCTTGTGTCTCTCCTTCCATACCTGAAGACAAGTGTAAAGGTCAAGCATTCAGGTCTCACCCCAGGACGTCAAACACTGTACAAACACACATTACAAGATACACTGTTCAATCCTTCCATACGTACATACAGGTAAGTGCAAAGGCCAAGAATTCAGGTCTTACTCCAAGACGACAAGCATCATACAAAACACACATTGCAAGACACACTGTGAAACACATACTTCAACTAATGCTACAATCGAATCAGCCACCTTTTTTGTGCCATATAAATTCTAATATAAATTCACTGTTACAGTTACACATAAGAACACGGGGTTACATACTGGATATCGAAATGAAAACAATTATACGTAGAGGTTGCCACAGGCAGCCCATAAAAAAACCTATCCTATGGATCCAATCATCTACCATGCAATGTTAATTGGATTAATATGCAAAAGCAACAACAAATAATAACAAGACCATAGTTCAGGTTAATTGATTGATGTCAATCAACACCCAATCACAAACATTAACAGATGTCCATCAATAGCCTTTGAAAGCAACAATCAAGGGAACATAGGCAAATTATGGCACTTTGTGGGCTATCTATTGGGTATCACACACACACCATAACACACATTTTGCAAGGTACTGCATGCTAAGGACTAGACAGGTCTAGAGTGTATATTGAGGATAGCACAAAGAAGCAGGCGCTGCATACTGTGCATACTACACTATCATGTACTTGAACACTACACATTTATATGTACATGTATGCATATACTGATTTGAATGCATCCACACACACACACACACACACACACACACACACACACACACACACACACACACACACACGCACGCACGCACACACACAAATATGTGTGTATCCGCATACACATACACACAATGCACAAGTATACACATGAGAATACACATGCATGCAAGTACACACACACACACACATACACACACACACACATCCATATACACACACGTATATGCACGCACACACACACACTTAAGCATGTGCACACATGCACCTGAACACATATATACGCAGCACACACGAACAAACACACGGATGCAAACACATGTACACACATGAGTATACACACACACACATCCATGTACGCACACGTATATGCACACATGCACACACTTAAGCATGAGCACACATGCACCTGAACACATATATATTATGCAGCAAACACACAAACAAACACGCATGCAAACACATGTACACACATACGAGTATGTACACACACACACACACACACACACACACACACACACACACACACACACACACACACACACACACACACGAACTCACACATGCACAAACACACACACACACACACACACACACACACACACACACACACACACACACACACACACACACACATGTACGCGCTTACACACATTTTCGCGCACATACACACATGTACGCATACACACACACCTCTTCCTGACAGAGTATCTTTAACTGTGTTTCTAGTTCTTCATTCCTCTTGCGTAGTTTGGCTAAGGAATCCCTGTTGCTCTGCTCCACCTGCAATCTATCTTCTGCTTTATCCCTCTCCTTCTCCAGTGTCTATCAGGAAAAATCATCCACAGTGAACCAATTATTGGCTGATGTGAAGTGGGGCTATTCAACACAGGAGCTCATCAATACAGATAAGTCTGTATTGTGAAAATGAAACTGGACACAACACAGTGCAACCTTGACAGAGGAATGGAGGACATCGTAGAATTCACCTCCCTACAAAGAATAGATTTAGAGGTGCCAGAAATAGTCTTTCTATAGTCTTTTCTATAGTCTTTCTATAGTCTTTCCTATAGTACTGTTGTAGTACATTTTACCTCTGAAAAGCAGGCAACTGTTCTACTACGGACGAATTGTCTGGTCTGGATGTGTTCGCTGTTAAGAGGCTGGACTGTTACACATGAAATGGTGTGTACAGATTGTAGTTGCATGTGTAGCGGGATGTGAGTACCCTGATATGACACCAGCTGGTGTGGGATGAATCGCAGGATGAACACAACACGCCTGCTGCACTGCAAACAGACTTTTTACTAAGAAAAAATGGCGGCGTTCCTACTATCTGGAGTTTGTGTTAAATCTTGTCCAATTCAACCCAATGTAAGCATGCTATACACTGTGGATTTTATTCAAAAAAATGTGAAAATCAGTACTACATACCTACCGTTTCATGTAGATGTACAGTAAATTATCGTTAAACTGCCACCACTCATACGTACGCCATACTTTCCCAGTACCAATATTATGATATACAATCAATAGTGTGCATCAAGTTAATCTGCCAAACTCAATAGCCCACCATATTTTTGAGAAAAGAATTGCAGTAGATTTCTCCACTGCACATACATGCATACATATACATGTACATACGCATTAGACAGGGTAAGACCGAGACAGATGGTAGGAGTGTGGATGTATGTACATCTATGGTGGTTTTGTACATATCCACATATTATACAGATCATGGACACAATGGGACCAGCCATCTCGTCCACTCTTAAGAGGTGAGATGTATTAGCGCTGTAGGAGTATTCAAGTTGGTGTCCCAAAGTGTCCTTTGTAGGGAGGTACCGTCCACATGCATACAAACATGCGCATGTATGTACTTTGCATTTTCTTTGAAGTTGCGAGTTGTCTTTTCTCAATTTCTTTTCCGAATCTCTTAGTCTTGTGTTGTCCACATGTAGACTCTACATAATCATAACATGGAGATTTCACATTTGTCACAATCACCAATGTTACCATCACCAATGTCACCATCACCAGTGACACTATCAGCAGTGACAGTCACCAGTGACACCACCAATATCACCATCACCAGTGACACTATCACCAGTGACACTATCACCAGTGACACCATCACCAATGTCACCATCACCAAAGACACCATCACCAGTGTCGGCATACTGCGTTAGGATACAGAGTTGTGCTGAAGAGACTAGACAGGTCCAACCATTGGAGACACAAGCTGAAATAATTTCTTCCCCCAGAGGTCAATATTCCGAACAAGTGAGTGTTGCGACAGGCATGTGCATGTGCATTCAACTTATCAAAAAAACGTAAATGAATGAGTTTGTGCTAGGTTGACTCTACTGTTGATTCTTTCCAAGTGTATTCTTGGAAACCTGCGCAGTTGATATTGCACACCTGTTGCAACATATCTGCACAGCTAGGACATGACATGCTTGAATCCTGGCAACTGAGGGTCTCTGATACCTGCTCTACGCGAGCACGCTGACCTTTTATCAGCCCACCAACCAGGATACATGGTACTGTACGTATGTCTAGTGTGTGGTCACTGTATGTACGTATGTACGGGGTCATTGAGTGAGCCACATTGAGAAGAAACACACCTTTAGTTCCTTCTCCATTTCCGATTCCTTCAAATCGGTTTCTGATCTAGCTTTCCTCACGGGTGCGAACGTGTGTCCCACCCTGGGAGAGGATGCTACTTGATTTGGGAGGGAGGAGTGGAGTATTTCCGGCATGACTTGTTTGCGGAAATCCTCATACGTATTGACACCTGCCCCGCCCCCACGTGAGGGGAGCGTCTGCGATGAACTGGGTGGAGCAGTTGAGAATTTTGAATACTTGGGTGAAAACCCTGTACCTCCCGCAACATGGTGCTTGGACTCCTTAGTACTTGCTGGCTTTAACCTGCGTGAAAGAGGGCACATGTATGTACATACGTACCAGTAACCAGGGACAAAGTGAAGTGTACACAGTAAGAAAAAGTGTGCACTAACCAGGGTACTTACTGAGAAAGGTTTAACTTAAGCGAAGGAGCACACACTTACACACATACAGACCAGCCATTATACGTATGTACATACATAGGTATACATAAGTGAAATTCTTATTCATAAACACATGCACACACACACACACACACACACACACACACGCACGCACACACACACACACACACACACGAACTCACGCAGGCACAAACACACACACACATACACACACTCTTTCACAAAGTAAGGTTTCTTGATTTCTTTACACTTAAGAGGACACTTGAGGTCTGTATTCCTTTCAATTATTACTTTCTCTAGAAATTTAACAACCCGTACATAGTGAGTATCAACAATTAGGTATTAACACATAGGTAAATTGTACATAACACGCCCATTCATCCGTAGGCAACCCATAGTATGTTCAGTTTTTTACTGAAAGTACCGTACATACACAGGTACACACGTGCATACTTTGTGGACCTACACACCTTCTCCTCTTATTGCTTTCCGATTCGTTGATTTGTTTCTGCTGTTGAGTGAGCGTGTCCTGCAGTCCTTCACACACTTTATTCAAATACACCAATCTCTGCAAGCTCAGGTTGAAGGCAGCTGTGGAGTGGAGAGTAAACACACAGAGTGAAATGAGGTAACTTGTGTATAAATTACAGCCACAAGCACTTCTATCACTGTGGGAGTAATGCAATTTCATGTCGGTGCCACTCCATATTCAGGCTATTCGAAATGGAACACACCTCCTCAGAGCTCAATGCTAACTCATACAGACAACATTCACAGTTATATACAGTTTAACTTGCTCACCAAGTACCTGGGTTGGTTCACATTCCTGGTTAATACATACATTTCACTCAGTCTCTAGCTCATGTACACTGTGTCAACCAGTACTGATGGTAAGTAAGTACCTCTGATAAGAAGTACAGATTTAGTGTGCCCTTTAAGGTACTTACTAAGCAAGTTGGACTGTAACACTACACTACATATGTACATATTCATAACCTAAATATATTTGATAGTCATATAGCATCCGTTACCATAGAAACAGTACTATTATACAGCAATTTTATATTGTATAAAGCGCTAGCAACAGTATAAAGCGTTAGCAACGGATGCTATAATGGTTAAGACATGGACACTCGGGCATTATGACATATAAAATACACTCGCCCTCGGGACTCGGTATTTATATGTCATAATGCCTTTGTGCCCATGTCTTAACCACTAAATAAATCACTCTTGATATTCTCCAATGCCGTAGTATACACATGTACACACACACGAACATATTATACTGCACTAGTCTGTTTTATATTATCATATCACATGAACAAATTAATTGTAAGTGATTAAGTGACATTAGTGTAATAACTGATAACACAAAGTTTGTTTTCTCCACTACTCAAGCATGTCATGTGTATGTACAATGTCAAACACATTCACATCTGTACATCCTTCAATACTGGGATTACGTATAAACACAGTCATGCTACGTTGTGCAAACATAAACATGTAATGTAAGCTATGCACTAGTGCAGGGATGATTAATCGATTAATGGATTAAAATTACTTCCTGTGATTATTTGATTTGCTTGCACAACTAACGATAATTCGATTTGAAATGAAAATTGTTGAGTATGACTGAAAGACACCCTCCATATTACCAACAGCTTTCACTTAATAGATCTAATTTTGTACTTCAAGAGTATTTGTGATAAAGGACTCTAAAGACTCAGCGTCTAGAGTATTGAGTGACCACTTGGTCTAATAAAGTGGGAGTGGTTTCCGGTTACGCCCACTTAATTCCTGTTTTTAATCAATTAATCAATAGGATACCGTGCCCTTAAAACAGATTTAAACAAAATTACAGCTGATTTCCAGCCCTACTATGCACACAGGTAACAATCCCTTTTTATCATCAATACCTACACCTCACTATTTCCTACATAACAGCAAGGATATGTCGCACACCTTCAAGGACAACCCACATGAATGCATACACTTCCTCCAATTATGAACAGAAGTCCTCTATATTAGAACAAGACTGTCAACAATTCTTCAAGAATGCATAAGAAGCCCTTGAGTACAGGGTACAGGATATTCCATAGATGCTGTTCAGTGCATTCAGCTTTAGAGAAGACATGGAGTGTTGGGTACTTATTAGTGCAGTACAAGTTCTCCTCTCTGCTCCCCAAGACTTTGTACATGCCAATTTATAGTATATTATTAGTATATAATTTATGGTATTGGATGGATACATGACATTGTGCTTATTCAGGTATGTACATATTAACAGGTTATTAGTGGGAGTTTGAGTAACAGATTACAAATGTCATCAAGTGAGCACACATCATGTGTACACACACATGTACAAACAAACAAACACACACACACACACGCATGCACACACATACATGCAAACAAACACAAACACACACACATACATGCAAACAAACACACACACACACACACACACACACACACACACGCACGCACGCACGCACACACACACACACACACACACACACCAAATGGCACTCCACTAGAACAGACCTGACGTTGCCTGACACTGTTCCTGAACACTCAACCTTCTCCTCAGCTCCTTGTCAATCGATACTGCCAGTTCTTGTCCAGAATGATAAAGCTCCTGACATATCTCTAAGAGCCTTAGCAGAAGAGATAACGATTGTGTTATGCACATTTACTGTGTGTACACACATACTGTACATATAATTGTATAGACAAGATACTAGTCTTACTCAGTCAGGGTCTTACTCAGAACAGTGTTTGGCTGTGTCTCACAGCTGTACAATGCTGTGGAGGGATACTAATGGTATTCTGCTGCTAACAATTGGCCAATCCCATACAGGAAGGGTTTGATTCGGCGAGACTACATACATACATATATACGTATGTATACATTACCTTGTCTTACATACCTAGACAGGCACATGTACAATTCAATGCACATTGATTGCCTTAATGCACTTTGAAGGGTAAATGAAATCTGTACTTCTATCAGAGAGACTTGATATCAGTACTGGTTGACATAGTGTACACAAACCAGGGACTAAGTGAAGTGTACACAGTAATAAGAAGTGTGTACTAACCAGGGTACTTACTAAACAAGTTCTAGTATACTTGCTATCAGTCCTGGTTGACAAAGTGTACATGAGCTATAGACCAAGACAATATACTAGCCAAAAGAAGGGTGATACGATTTAATAAAAAGGAAATTAAATGCAATTAAATCCCAATAAATAGGACAACTCATTAGATCTGATACTAACATCGATAATCTCACGTGGATTGAATTTAAATAAACTAACCACGTATACTCGAACTAGCCTAGCAACTGAAAGAACGCTGGGAGAAACCCTTTGAAAAATACTGAATACGTGGACAACTAAACTTACGGCGAATTTCGAGAATCGTCCTTTTCCGCCAAATTAATGAGATCGTTCAATTTGCTCACAAATCCTGGTATGTTCTGGATCACGGTACCGTTCGGAACAGGTCGTGTAGAAGCAGGCATCTCCAGCCCGCGATCTTCACTGTTGGATTCGCCGACATCAGCCATATTTTTTGGGATCAACATTCCGAATTCCAATTCAGATTTTATTAAATGGAAAGAACGCATGCAGTGTCCTTCCGCGCCCTTGCTCCAGTTATATTTCAGCAAAACATTACAGTGAAATGCAGTATACTCACGTGCTTCACATGCACGTACACACTATAGAATTGCTGCATATACCACTATATCCTAAACTATCATGTGAATTAATCTACTGATAATGTCATTTTTTATGTTCCAAGTCAATATAATATACACTACTGATATACACCTCTAGGATCATCACGACTAATCCACTCTAACTCAATATGGTACAGTTTTAACCACATTCAGGGAATCTGTTATATCTGTATCCGCAAACCTCATCAAACCACTGGCTACCTTTCACTACTTATATTTATGCGTTTACTTGTTAACTTGTATAATATTATTTATTTATTCATAATATATTATTTATTCCTTGTTTTATGCTAACTTATTCAATTAACTTATTTATTACCATTAAGGTACAGAAAATTACTGTCGTAAGTATTGGCTACATATCATATGGAATTATCCTCATCTCCTTATCTACAGTGGAACCTCCACTAAAGGACTCTCCCAATAAAGGACACCATAGAAAGTACCTCCCTACAAAGGACACCTTTGGAGGCACCAGAAATGGGCTATCCTATGGTAGTAATACATTTTTCACCTTTGAAGAGTGGACAACCTCTCCACAGTGGACAAAATAGCTGGTCCCAATGTGTCCTTTATAGAGAGGTCCCACTGTAGTATGTATTTTAGCATACCAGATACACGTGCAGAAGTGCCCTACACTCATTAGTTCTATTACACACCTCACACTACATTCACGGTATTTCAAACTAAACACTGTACTGTGTGTGTGTGTGTGTGTGTGTGTGTGTGTGTGTGTGTGTGTTGTGTGTGCGTGCGTGCGTGCGTGTGTGTGTGTGTTTGCATGCCAAAAACTGCAAAAAGGCTGCTCCTACAAATGAAAAAGAATGTTACTACAAGATGACCACCTGTGAGGAGGGTATCCAGAAAACTTGAACTAAATTCTCTCTGCCATTACATTGGCAAAATGGCCTACTAGGTACAACGGCTAAATTGCAGTTTCTTCCTGAGACCCAGGGGATTTGATGCTCGCACTGAGACGATGTAATTCAATATCCTCATGTCCAGCAGGATTAGGAACAGGAACTCTCAACACCGGGTTCACTGGGGTTGAAGCCTCATTCTCATCTACAGGCAAATATCTGTCAGCATCATCTGGCAACTGAAAATGTGAAAGGAGAACAGATCTGTCAAGTCACTTTATCAATGTATGTATGTACAATCACCCTGGGTTCAGTACACTGTGTGCATTTGCAGCTTTACATACAGAATATACCACTCTGTACTGTGTGTACATACATATATCTGTACAACCCTGTACTATGTGAACGTTTATCTGTACAGCCCTGTACTATGTGTACATATATCTGTACAACCCTGTACTATGGGAACGTTTACCTGTACAACCCTGTACTATGTTTACGTATATCTGTACAGTGCTGTACTATGTGTACATATACCTGTACAACCCTGTACTACGTACGTGAACATTTATTTGTACAACCCTGTACTATGTGTACATATATCTGTACAGCCCTGTACTGTGTGTATATCTGTACTACCCTGTACAGTGTATAATATAGAGTGGGACCCCTATAATCCGGCCTCCTGAAATACGAACATCGCGCTAAAAAAAGATGCACAATCTTGGAACCAACTTTTTCCATATTGCAATGTATGTAAAATGTCCCCTGAAAAACAGACTTTTGTTATTCCATAAAAGGAACGGGAAAATATTAACCAGTGTATACAAATCAGTATTAAATTATACACAATAAAGTGGACAAATCAAAGTTTCTGAGGCTGTAAGATTTTCTCCAGTTTGTCCACCAATACCTTTGGTCGTGACAATCTATATGTGCAGGGGATTTTGAGGTGAAAATGTGATAGTTAGGAAGTATTGGTTACGAAGACAATTTGGATTGTACCGTATTAGCTCATGTCTCTAAGAAATTCAAGGTTTACTTCGACGATGAAGTGTCTAGAACTCTTACAACCAGACAAATTTCGTATTGCTCCCTATACGCAACGTCTTTTTGCCACCCAATATGGCCGCCGAGTTACGCCCCCACATCTCATGATGTCCATTAATTTCAATCCAAAGTACATAACCCCTGAAATAAGGACACCCCTATAATCAGGACACGAAAAATGACTGACCCAAGGTGTCCTGAATACAGGGGTCCCACTGTATCTGTACTACTCTGTACAGTGTGTCCTTCAAGGTACTTACGTACCATACAAGTTGAACTGTACAGCAGATACCCAAGGATTCTACTTTTGACTCACCTCCCAGAATGGATTATCATCGAAGAATTCTTTCTCATCAACCTGACAGAAATGCCCTAAGAATCTTGCTGTGACTCCTGCAAACAAATTTGGATGATATACTGTCAAAAACTGTGGAAAGCTGACATAAATGCGAGTTTCTACAAGAATCTCACCTGCAAGGAGTCCTCCGAGAATCGCAATGACCAGGGTGGATGCGAGAAGGGCCACTTGAAAAGCAGCTTGTATACCAGACGTTCTGATCTCCACGTCTCCTTCAAATCTCATTCCAAATACGGCCGATAATCTGAAGTATTTGAGGACCAAAATTTCACATGTAACACTGTTCACGGACACAAGTACGTACATGTGTAGATAAATACATACATACATGCATACTTATGTACATATATGCATACATACATACATACATACATACATACATACATACATACATACATACATACATACATACATACATGCATACATACATACATACTTACATGTACTAGTTATACCCCTGCGCCCTTGGCCGAGGCTAATCTATTCCTAACACTTAGTGCACCCGCACAGTACACACTGAAAGCGGGGTATATCTAGTATGTGCCCCATGGGCATATTCATTTACTTGCACTGGTATCGATGTAGGATTTCAACAAAGAGCAGCAACAAGAACGCCTTATAACACTGCAGCAATCATTATTTGTTTGGTAAATATTCTAAGGCTCGTTGTTTCAGCAAGTTTCCACGTGCGTTTGGTAAATGAAATATTCCGAGGCTAGCTGGTTAGGCAAGTTTCCTCATTCGTTCAGTAGATATTCTGAGGCTCGTTGGTTTGACAAGTTTCCACGTTCATTTGGTAAATATTATGAGGCTTGTTAGATTAATTAGCGCCACTTACAAAAACTGGGATACATTACAAATGTCGGCACCTTTGTGGTTAATTGAAAACGCCCACGCATCGGGGTGCATACATACACACATAATATATACAGAGATACGTACGTACGTACATACATAGATACATGTACCCCAGTGCTAAGTGTTAGGAATAGATTAGCCTCGGGCTGTGCCCTCAGCCAATCTATTCCTAACACTTAGTACATCCGCACAGTACACACCGAAAGCGGGGTATAACTACTACATATATACGCATGTATGTACGTATATACATAATGTATGTACCAGGAGGACAGACCACTCACCCAGCCACACTGCCATAATTGGTGACAGTAGCAGTGCCAGCCACAAAGAGTGAAACAATAGCCGAATATATCCCCGGCAATCCGTGGAGATTGTGGACACCACAAGTGTCTTGGATCCGCAGCCATCGCTCCAAAGCGGGCTACAGGACGGCCAACACAACGTACATAATACACAACACGCAGTAAAACCTGCACATACAGTCGTACGGACTGCATCTGATGAACACATATTCCTGGTTAGTACACACACATACGTACAATGCAACTTAGTAAGTAGCTGGGTTAGTACGTACATATGTATGTATTTCTGTTAATACATACACTTCACTCAGTCTCTAGCTCATGTACACTGTGTCAACCAGTACTGATGGTAAGTACCTCTGATAAGAAGTACAGAGTTGGTGTACCCTTCAAGGTAATCACTGAGTGAGTTGGACACTTACTCTACATATGTATGTACATACACTTGGTCACTAGCTCATGTACACTATGAACCAGTACTGATAGCAGGTACACTGAAACTTGCTAAATAAGTACCCTGGTCAATACATTTGTACACCTCACTTCGCTTCTAGTTTGTGTACACTGTATCAACCAGTACTGATAGCAAGCATCTACGTACATAAAATTATGTTACAAAGTACAGATTTGGTGTACCCTTCAAGGTACTTACAGGGCATGGTGGAGAGTCCACTACCATACACAATTAAACCTTCACAATCTCTACACTTCATCATTCATCTACAAGAGCCTGCTCCTGCCAAAGACTAGGTCATGGTGCTTTTGTTACAAAGTTCACAGCTATCACTATAATGGAGACCATTATCATAATTTATTCTCCCAATAGAGGACACCTCTACAATGAGGACACTTATTATAGTACCAATGCTTTCCAATAGAGCAAACCTCTACAATGAGGACACTTATTAGAGTACCAATGCTTTCCAATAGAGCAAACCTCTACAATGAGGACACTTATTATAGTACCAATGCTTTCCAATAGAGCAAACCTCTACAATGAGGACACTTATTAGAGTACCAATGCTTTCCAATAGAGCAAACCTCTATAATGAGGACACTTATTACATTATCAATGTCTCTCAAAGCAAGTGGCTCCACTCCACTCAAACTTACGGTAATGAATCGATAGCCGAGGACGCTGAGCAATCCCGACCCTAGCCCCACCAGCAAGGCCCCCCACGGTAAGAGAACTGTATCGGCAACTGCTCCCACAGCAACACCTCCAGCCAGTGTGGCATTCTGCACGTGAACCTGTGGTGGATGGTGCATGCGTAGTAAAACACATAGATGATTGTACTGATTGTAGTACAATAGATCAGGATAATGTGTTGTACTAACTCATAGTACACACTACTTGTATGCTTACCCCTAGCTCATAGTACACACTACAATTATACTGGCCCCTAGCTCATAGTACACACACTACGTACGTACATGTACGTATACTGGCCCCTAGCCTATAGTACACACTACATGTATGCTGCCCCTAGCTCATAGTACACACTACATGTACAATACAGACCCTTAGCTGATAGTACACACTACATGTATACTGGCCCCTTGCTTATAGTACATACTACATTCATATTGGTAGACACAAAGGCAGCACTTTCAGCCACCTGCCATGTTATTATCACATACCATGTCTAGCTTGCGTTCCTTGTTGACCAGTGTAGACATGAAGTAGGTTCCCATGACACTTCCGATGAGAGAGTAGTACGTGTTCACCACTGCCCTGTATCGGGCGCTGTCTGCTGCCAGAACCGCATTGAAGCTTGGCCAGAATAGCCACAGAAACAGGGCCCCTGGAGATGTGTACAATACAAGAGTCACGGAGTGTGGTCACAGAAACAGGGCCCCTGGAATGTGTACAATACAAGAGTCACGGGGTGTGGTCACAGAAACAGGGCCCCTGGAGATGTGTACAATATCGTAAGAGTCACGGAGTGTGGTCACAGAAACAGGGCCCCTGGAGATGTGTACAATATCGTAAGAGTCATGGAGTGTGGTCACAAAGTATAATCTCACATGACTGTGGACACTGCAATGGGACACGCATTAACACGTGCACACTGACATAACAGAAGAAATTCTGATAGGGCATGCATGTAAGTTTTCATCGTAGTCAGTACTGAGTACATACGTATATGTACTCTACATAAATACATACATGTAGTAGTTATACCCCGCTTTCGGTGTGTACTGTGCGGATGTACTAAGTGTTAGGAATAGATTGGCCGAGGGCGCAGCCCGAGGCTAATCTATTCCTAACACTTAGTGCATCCGCACAGTACACAACGAAAGCGGGGTATAACTAGTATGTACCCCGTAGGCACATTCATTTACGCGGGCTGGTAGGCCTATCGATTGAGGTTTTCAACAAAGAGCAGCAAGAAGGCCTAATAACACTGCAGCAATCGTCATACGTTCGGTAAATTTTATCCTCAGACTCGTTTCAGCAAGTTTCCTCTTTCGTTCTGTAAAGTTAATACTCCAAGGCTCGTTGTTTTGGCAAGTTTCCTACTTCGTTCGTTCGTTCGTTCATTCTGTAGATATTCCAAGGCTCGTTGTTTTGGCAAGTTTCTATTTCGTTCGTTCTTTCTGTGCATATTCCAAGGCTCGTTGTTTTGGCAAGTTTCCTATTTCGTTCGTTCGTTCGTTCTGTAGATATTCTAAGGCTCTTGGTTCCGGCAAGTTTCATCATTCGTTCGGTAAATATTTTAAGGTTCGTGTGTTTGGCAAATTCCCCTGGTTCGTTCGGAAAATATTATGAGACTTTTGGGTTCAGCAAGCTTCCTCGTTCGCTCGGTAAATATTCCGAGGCTCGTGGATTCGGCGAGTTTCGTCGTTCGTTCAGTAACTAGCCGAAGCTTGTTAGATTAAATAATGCCACTTACAAAAACCGGGGTACATCACAAATGTACCCCAGTACATCGCGAATGTACTCCTGTCGGCGCTTTTGTAGTTGATTGAAAACGCCCACGCATCGGGGTACATATCACTTTGTACACATATGCATACATAATATATGTATTGTATTGTATTGTATAATCTTATTTATCCTGGGTATGAGGCCTTCAGTCACGTGTATGTGTTACAGTATGTAATACTAGCACAGTGCCCAATTTGATTACAAAATACGACTGTACTCTGGTAAGTATTGAAGACATGTTCAATTCAAAACAGAGAATTTGGCAAATGTGGAGGATTTCGTAATGGTTGCCCAAAGAGGTTGCTAGTCTCAGTGCACACGCACGCACGCACGCACACACACACATACACACACACACACACACACACACACACACACACACACACACACACATCTCAACTCTTCCCTGACTGGTTTGTGTATGAAAGGTTTAGTCAAAGGTCAGTGTTGTGTGTAATAACAAAGGACATGTTTGGACAACCTCAAAGACCAACCAATCAATATTCAAAACAATTAATAACAATGATATAATAATAATATAGATTAAAAATAATAATAATAATAAAGAGACAAATTGAAGTGTCAGATTAGGGGACACTTTTGTAGCAACGGTTTGCAAATCTGCAGATACAGTCCAAATTGCTTAGAAAGTACCTCTAAGAGCACACCAAATCTATACTTCTTATCAGAGGAACTTGCTTAGAAAGTACCTCGAAGAGCACACTTCTTATCAGAGGTACTTGCTACTATACTTCTTATCAGAGGTACTTGCTACTATACTTCTTATCAGAGGTACTTGCTACTATACTTCTTATCAGAGGTACTTGCTACTACACTTCTTATCAGAGGTACTTGCTACTATACTTCTTATCAGAGGAGCTTGCTATTGACACAGGTTGACATAGTGTACAAGAGCTAGACACCTAGGCTGTATATCCATAACAGGGGTAAGTACCAACTAGGGCACTGGGTTGTAGCAGCCGTTAGACTGTATTCAGGAATTCCTGTGTGGTTGACCACACATCAACCATGAATCATTTATTCATTGTGCACTCATTTTACCATTTTAGCTCGCCTAGGTAGGTAGGTAGGTAGGTAGCCACTCTACTGCACAGTTTGGTACCAGTTGTCACAAGAACCGGATCACAACTCAAATCACACAGAAAACTCACCAATCATAGCAAAGAGGTCAGAGTGGTAAACGCTGGAATTCTTCTCGTGATCCTTTGCGGCCTTCCTGTACAGCACGAACGATGCCGCCAGACCAAAGTAGGCTCCGAATGTGTGAATGACCATGGATCCACCTATGTCAGCGGCCCCGAAGATGTGAGTGTTTAGGGCGTTGTTGGCGCTGTAGCATATACACTCTATGTATGCCACGAGGATGAGCTGTACAGGTCCAACACGGCCCAACATTGCACCGAATGTTATCAAAACGGCAGCAGCGGCGAAATCAGCACCTATCAGACTGGGTTTACAAGTACGTACGTAAACACATGATGACGTAAGCACTAGGGTGGATACTAAAATAACACGGCACGAATACAAACTTCAACACAGTACAGTGTAAGGTATACGTAGTACAGAATGTGAGTCTTGCGTGTGCATCCATGCCCAGGTGAACACTGTTCCCTCACCTGGAAAAGCTGACCCGAATTCTGAAATCTGTGGGCTGGATGAATTCAAACAGTCCGGTGGTGATGGTGGCCCATTGGGCGGCAAAGGCAGCAATGAAGAGATTGAAACCAACACTCCCGTAGCTATGACGACGAAGAAAGGTCATAAGAAATCCAAATCCGACAAATATCATGACATGGACGTCTTGAAACACTGAAGGGTGAGAGAAAACAGAGTGGTACACTATTACTGGTATCTTTATTGGGGCACACTTTGCTAGAGCATACGTATGTATGTATGTACTCCTGAATAGAATATACAGTGGAACCTCTATTGAAGGACACTATAGAAATTACCTCATTACAGAGGACACTTTCTAAGGCACCAAAGGTAGACTAACAGCAGCCAAAACGGCAGGTAAAGAGAGGAACCAAGGGTGATGTTGTGAAGAGGTCTGACTGTATACTAGTGTATGGGAGCACTACCAAGGGTGATGTTGTGAAGAGGTCTGACTGTACACTAGTGTATGGGAGCACTACCAAGGGTGATGTTGTAAAGAGGTCTGACTGTATACTAGTGTATGGGAGCACTACCAAGGGTGATGTTGTGAAGAGGTCTGACTGTATACTAGTGTATGAGAGCACTACCAAGGGTGATGTTGTGAAGAGGTCTGACTGTACACTAGTGTATGGGAGCACTACCAAGGGTGATGTTGTGAAGAGGTCTGACTGTATACTAGTGTATGGGAACACTACCAAGGGTGATGCTGTAAAGAGGTCTGACTGTATACTAGTGTATGGGAGCATTACCAAGGGTGATGTTGCAAAGAGGTTTGACTGTATACTAGTGTATGGGAGCACTACCAAGGGTGATGTTGTGAAGAGGTTGAACTCTATAAGGAAGAGGGAACCCAATTAAATACATTGTGGTTGAATCAAGTATGGTCACCATTTCATTAGCCATCCAGACAAGTGCTGGAATGAGTAATGGTCTTGTCTGAGTGTGTAAATTAGGATATGAACACCACCAAATGGCCAACAGGAGCAATACCGTATATTGCCTAATTTTTCAACAGAGCAAATTTCAGCTCCAAGTCGGCAATTAGGGATATCATGGTTGGAACCAGAGACACGCCGAATAATTAGGGAAATTTGACGACAATTTAGAGTATGTGCTGAAAAATTAGGTAACCAAAATGGCAGAATTCTCTTTAATGTTAGTGGCACCTGTTCGCTGGTATCATGTGTACATGGACCAGTGGGAAGACGAAATCAACACTACGCTCTTCTTCAAATGAGAATTAGGCGAATATGACATGATTGAAGGTGTAAGAGTCTGTATTCGTTGATTTATAGCCAGTATTTGACCTATTTTTGCCGAGCAGGTAAAGTCTTCGTTGTTGACTTGCACTGCCTCTGCAACACGATAAACGTTACCGTAGCAAAGCAAAAAAGAACAAAGAGAGAGGCGTATGGCACATTAAGAGAAAAAATGTGTTCAATCCTTATAGCTGACGAAAAATTAGAGTCAAGACTAAAAATTAAAGAACACAATATTTCATTGAAAATTAGAGTATTGCCAGACTCTATTTGGACGGATGTCGGAAAAATTAGGGAATATTTTACTGTATGCACTTACAGATATGGGCACAGTAATTTTCTACACATAAAAAACATTGTGTACATAAAAATATGATTGTAACCATGACAACCAAATTCCCCAGTGAGTACAGTTTAATTGCTTAGTACATGTAAGTACCCTAGTTGGTACATACATACACATGCACTCCTGATATATATGTATACATACATGATATGTACATACACACTCTCCTGATAAATATGTACACCACATTAGCTAATGTAACCATAGATACTGGAGTGTCTAAAATGTAACCATGTAAAACATTACCGATAGTAACTAAAGAGTTGTTATTGCAGTGTTGGGGTCGTTACTTTTGAAAAGTAATCACACTACTTATTACATGTTACTTTTCATTTATGTAATTCGTTACTGTTACATATTACTTAATATCAAATATAACTAGTAATAATATTACATATTACATTGACATACATAATGATACATAGTATTTCCACCCAAAGAAAGTAGTTTTCGTATGCATGTCTCCCATCTTTCCGTGTACCCTTGTCAACTCGTGTTTGTTGAAATCATGTGGTTGATTGCACAATACATTGAGTCACTCTCGGTCAGCACATAAGCTAGGAAATCATAGCTAGTGGGCAAGAGGGTCAATTTACAGCCATTGAATGTATGTTTCTCATGGAAATAAGCCTTTTGTTTTGTTTATTACTATATTTATAGCCAATATCAATATTGGATGCAAATGAAGTAGCGCGTTACTTTTCAAATGTAATATACTATTCGTTACAAGACAGGTATTTCGTTATATTACTTGATTACCAGTAGTGTAATAATATTACGTAACTAAATACCAGAGTAATGCGTTACCCACAACACTGGTTATTGTTAACAAAAAATACATGTTATCAGGGCAAGTACTTCCTATTGAGACAGGTACTTCCTATTGGGCCAGGTACTTCCCATATTGGGACAGGTACTCCCTATTGGGGCTGGTACTTCCACTTCCATTCGGCCAGGTACGTACTTCCTATTGGGCCAGGTACTTCCTATTGGGCCAGGTACGTACTTCCTATTGGGCCAGGTACTTCCTATTGGGCCAGGTACGTACTTCCTATTGGGCCAGGTACTTCCTATTGGGCCAGGTACGTACTTCCTATTGGGCCAGGTACTTCCTATTGGGCCAGGTACTTCCCAGTAGGAGAGATAATCATTCGTTGGAGTGAATTGAAAGTACACAGTGGTTCACTCATACTAACTGTGGCTTTCAAAGGTACATATAGAAGAGCAGATGTGGTACAGTGATCACATTATTCAGTTTCACTCAATTCAATGCGAAATTCCTCGGAATCGACAATGATAACACGCTTGACTGAACAGATCACTGAAAATAACAAACAATGTATCCCCATTACATATTACAGCGTACGTACATACGTATATTCAGTTTCCGACAATATCCAATTCGGGAGTCAGGAATGGCACAACCATCCCGATATCAGTAGCACTCTCGAAGTATTCCATGGACTTGCACTGCTACGTGCCTCCTGCTGATACTGAGATGGTTATGCTGCGGTGTTGTGTTGAGACGTTCATACACATACATACGTAGGAGTGTCCATGGTCAGTAGGACGTAGCAGTGCAAATCCACAGATTACTTCAAGCTGTACTGATGATACTGAGATGGTTGAGCTATGATGTCGTACTCATTACAATGGTGTACCAGTGTAATGGTATTTTTTAGGAATTGGGCTGGAATACAAATACAACAACTTTGACGAACATAATATCTTCTAAACCTTAAACAGATGTCCGAGTAATTCAAGTGCGAGGGTGGCAATCCTACGAGTTTTTCAACTCAAATTACTTGTCTGTCTCTGGTGAACCAAACTTGTTCTATAACTCTTTGGGAATGTTCCATCTCATTTTTGAAGGTTTCATTATGTTTCAAGAGTATTCATTGCAAAATTACCATGAACATGTGTATTCCTATGATGTGTTTCAGTAGTGGGTCATAAAGCGCGAGTTCATTGTACATAATCTCACATTGTTCATGTGAGACTTTTGCCCTTTGTGCAATTGAGATAAAGGGAAGTGACTTTGAAAACATAATATTCAGTGCTGAGGATGTGTTTATTGTGTAATCATTGACCACTCAAACGCACTTCAACTTGCATACTCAGTACTGTAGGCACTTCAAAGCCTACACCAAGTCCACACACCTTATCAGAGGTACTGGAAAACTAGGTTTTCAATACTGCTTGACAGAGTACACACAAGATACAGTAGACATGAAGTGGAGTGTATGCATTAGCCAAATGTGCATATACACTCTACCAACTAGGAGTGTTTGTTAACCTGGGTACATGAGCTAGGGACCAAGAAAAGTGTACATGTTAACTGGAAGTACATAAGTATGTACATATGTGAAAATTCTCATTAATTATTAATGTCAAAATTCGTTTTCAAAAAGTCTGATGGATTAAGAAGTTTGGCAGATTAACTGGATATTCATTAGTACTCGCATAGTATATTGGTACTGAAAATTGTGGCAGATAAAAGTTTGGAAGTTCAATGCATGAGTTAACCAGAAGTACAAAGTATGTATGTGTATACTGACCGGGCTGCCAGTAGCACCATATACAGTGAATACTTGTTAATCTGCCACAATTCGTTTTCAAAGAATATGGTGGATAAACGAGTTTGGCAAATTAACTGGATATTCATTGGTACTTGTACATTATTTTGGTACTGGGAAATTGTGGTGGATTAAAAGGTTTGGTGGATAAAGCAGTGGTGGATTAATGAGAATTCAATTGTATATGTCGTAAATTATCATAAATCCACCGCAGGTCATGTAGAAAGAAGGAGGTGGACTATAAAAATCGCTGCTGTGTAAATGAGTGAATCTGAGCATAGAATTGATGGAAGATGGAGCAATCTTCCGATCAACGAAAACACAATGTATGCAATATCCGTGATACTTAATGCAAAGGTGACAAACATTCTACAATAAACAAGTTGTTTATGGGAATTTTGTCATTCATTTTCATACATATGTAGGTAGTTTTGAAAATGGCTGTGAGTCCAATTGGCCTTTGTCACTGTCCAATTTGGTCAACAGTACAGTCAAAAAATAATAAATAAACTTGGGAATCTTACACAGCATCAGTATTAGGATAATAATCTACGTACAATACATACACAGTACTGCAACAGTATAATTTGCCTAGTAAGTACCCTGGTTAGTACAGTACAACTTGCTTAGTAAGTACCCTGGTTAGTACAGTACAACTTGCTTAGTAAGTATCCTGGTTAGTACAGTACAACTTGCTTAGTAAGTACCTTGAAGGGCACACTAAATCCATACTTATTATTAGAGGTACTTTATATCAGTACTGGATTATGTACAGTACTTATTGTACATGGGGACTGAGTGAGGTACACCCACTAATAAGGAGTATGTACTAACCCAGGTACTTGCTACACAAATTGCACTGTACATACACACATGTGCAACACGTACATATGTACATTTCACTTGGCCCCTATCTCAGGTGGACTATGTCAACCGGTGCTGATAGTGAGTTCCTTGCAACGTGCTTAGTGTGTATTCTATATAGTGAGTTCCTTGCAACGTGCTTAGTGTGTATTCTGGTTAGTGCATACGTACGTATGTATTCCATGTTAATACATACATGTCTCTTGGTACCTATCTCATGTAAACTACGTATGTCAATCAGTATTGATCCAAACACATACTGCATGTACGTACCACTGATAGATGTACACATTTGTTCAGCCCCTTTAAATGTACTTATGTACTAAGCAGTTTTGCTATACTACTATCATTATGCTCGTGGGAATATTGGCTCCTTTTGCTAATTCTTACTGGTTACATGCATTCGGATGTAAAGAGCTATGAGCACACACACACACACACACACACACACACACACACACACACACACACACACACACACACACACACACACACACACACACTTTCTACTGCTTCTGCTTACGTATGTGCTGATTAGTACACTGACCACAATTAGGTACACAAAATACTGTGGTAGGTGAGATAAGGATTTCAAACTTCTAGTGTTTTGAAGGCTGACTCAGCAATTGACCAAAAGGGAAAGTACGCAGCAGACTGGGGACCCACATGTGCTCAACCATTTCAGCTCCAAATACAGACACATACATAAAATACATGCAGTGTGCACATACGCCATATTTGGCATCTTTGAAAGCAGCTCATGATGTCAGTCTAGGTAGTAGTTAGTACACACAACTGGTTAGTACGTATTTCAGGTTAGTACGTACTCCTGGTTTGTACATATTCCAGGCTGGTACACACACCTGGTCAGTACGTATTCCAGGTTAGTACGTACTCCTGGTTAGTACACACTCCTGGTTAGAATGCACTCCTAGTACATAGGAAGATGTACGTACGTACAGTGGGACCTTGATAATTCAACACATTAGGGACAGCAAATGTATGTCAGATATCTTATGAACTCCATGAGATACAGCTTTCATATAAGGTACATACGTACATACGTACCTGGGGTTCAGAGTGTGCGATTTTTACAACTTGCATATCAATAACACACCACATGGTACACAACGAAATCCTACTTGAGCCCAACACACACACACACACACACGCACACACGCACACACGCACACACACACACACACACACACAATAGTGTAAATGATGGAATACAGGTCAGACTGACAAACCCCTCAAGCACGACCTACGCATATACATGCTCAATAGGACGCGAAATCACGCAATGCATAGTGTCCATGCAGCCCACGGCGGGTAAACTACAGGGACGTCAACTAGAAACTCACTCGAATAAAGCTGTCGAATGTCCCCCTCCGGGTCACTAGCGTTGGGGGATGGTGGAGCTTTGGGGCTGGTGGATGGTGGAGTGCCATTCTCGTCGTATTCAGTGAAAATTCCGAACAGTATTATGAAGACGATCTGGAACACGCCTAGCACTGCGGGGAAGGCATATCCTCGAAGTATCTTCATTTTAGTTGCGCCTTGGTTACTTCTGTTATTCATATCCTACAGCACTAATGTGTCGTTAGTTTTCGTCTTAGCTCTGAAAAGCGTCTCTGGGTGAACAGCCGTGTCCAGTAATTCAGTTATGAATGACAAATCTGAAACTCTATACGCTGATTCCTTATCCAGCGACGGAAACAGATCTCCGGGAACAGAAGTAGGCGCGAACTTCCAAAACACTTAGACTCGGTGACCAATCCCTTAAGGCGTTCGAACAGCGCGAGCAACTACCGGATCCTTCCCCGGGAAAACCACACAGATTTCACGGACAAACAGACAATTGCGATGCGTCTACCTGGCGACTCCCCTCGGCGGCTCTCCCCACATAAGCACCGCCCTTCGCGTGTGCGGTCCAACTATGAATGTAATTATACATCTAAGGACTAGCACTATGAATATCATCATCTTCAGCATTATTCATTGAACATACTAGTCAATGAGTCTGTATATTCCATAATAAAATAGCATACATAATATTATTATTCTTACTTGTAGTAATATAATAATGATATAAACACTATGAATACTGTTGAATCAATATCAGGATTTGCATTCTATATGTGGCTGTATGCACAGTACCTGTTACTTTCTGCTACTGTGGATGATGTGATTTCAGGTTCCAATCAATGCATGTTCGGCTCAATCATTCTGACTGCCTATTTCTGAGCATCCCATTATTACTTCTCTGTCTTGTTAATATGCCATCTCAACATCCTCATCATTCTACTTCAAATTTATATCTATAGTTGAGTGTTACTGTAGATGTACTGCTACAATTGAGAGTAGATCTACATTAAGTCCATATCAGCTACAAGCATTGTGCTTCTATAGCTCCACCAGATACAAGGGTGGTCTGGTTGTAAATACTCCATATGGTCTGGTAAGGTCACCAAAGTGGATCAAAAATCTAGTAGTGGTTCCTAGGGGAATTTCATTGTAATATTTATCTCTGTGAGGTACAAGTTGAAGGTGGGACCAACTTATGAATACCATTACAGTTGTTATGAATACGATTAACCCCTCCCATGCTTGTCACACCCCTGCCCCCTTCAACCCTCTCCCTCGAGCCCTGATCTCACCAGCTTATGTACATGTACACTGTATATAGAAAACTGGAGCTATATCCCTTACACTCCATGCATACATGTATTCAAGTAGATCCAAGTTCACAAAATTTGACCTTTGCAATGAGAAATATTATCAAGTTACATATAGCTGTAATATAGATATTGCATGGGTGTTGCATTGTTTTATACACCTAGACCATAGGCAATAGGCCTATAATCAAATAGTACATATGATTCTAATTATAGCATTAGCATTGACAACAAGGTTTATTAGTACGTTATTCTAGCTTGTGTATTTACACACACTAACACGACTGTCATAATAACATTAATTTAATAATTATTTACTCTGATACTAATATATTAAAACTGCATAAGACAAATCACGGGATATAATAGAGTAATTAGGCATGTTAATAATAATATTATAGATATGTAGTGTTTTCTGCATGTTCTAACATGTAATATCAAGAGCTCGAACGCGTCAATTCTCTTGAAAACATAATCTGTGTTCTTCCTAACATGGATTGCTGCAAGGGGTCGGCTTCAAAATCTAGCCTGTATCCACAAGAAATGAACAGAAAAAGCATTTGTGTAAGGACGTACATATGTACATACACATGCAGATACAGTAGTTGGCAGTTGAGTGACAAAATGATGCTCCCAAACCCTTTACTTTTGATTTCAACTATGTTTGAGCATTGTGTTGCTGTTTTGCGTTGGCGTATAAATCTTCATTAACATTTTATGCATACGATATTTGGCGGGCTCTCCTCCTATGTAATGGAGTTTAGTAACACTTATCATTGTTTCAGATCAAAACCTGTAGGATATCCTTCTAACGACCCCTTACCTATTGGCAGCTCTTATGGTTGTTCAGGAACATTTCCATGAATGAAAAAAAGCCCACGCACACAAATGAATATCACACACGCATATTGTACGACGCAGCATAATGTTTAAACGCAGTTGAAATCAACGGTAAGACCTGGGTGAGCATATATGTATGATTTGTCAATTATCACTATTTAACATGTAAATTGAGGAAATTTGAAATTTCCCACCGTCTCCATCGTAAAGAGTAAACTCCATATACACACAGAATTTATGATGCTAAAGTACAGAGATGTACGATGTGTATGTACGTACATATGTACAAAACCACAAGTTCTGAGAGGGAACACGCATATGTACGTACATGTGAACTCAAAATATACACACATATGTACATACATACAGATGTACATACTAAATGTATGTACATATGTACATATGTACAGATGTACAGTATAGTCTAAAGTCAAAAATGTTTAGCACAAGTTTTGGTATAAGTAAACCTTCCCAATAATCTCTTGTTCAAAATAGTGATAATTCTCTGAAAGAGCTAGAATTTCTAAAAAAAGTATATTTCAGAGCTCCTGCAAGACCATACCCTACTTTATTAACCTACAATACCTTCCTAATAACCTATAACCTACGCCTTTATGCACAGTAGGTGAAATAGCGTCAGCCTTTTCAAGGTAGGTGTGATACCAAGTGTACAAGAAAGACGTGAATCAAATGGATGGGAGGATTGGACATTAACGTCACCTGTCCTCCAGGGATAGGTCCAAAGGGATCTTGTGGTCTCTGCTGTACCCCACCAGGCTGCATACCAGCCGGGGGCATATTGTATCCCTGCGGAAATAGGAGGACATGGTATGTGTACAGATGATATTATATACATACAAAATGTGAATTAATCATGTCATTTTTACAGTTGTGTATAGCCATTGTGAAAGCTCAACTTGATGAAATTATACCCGAGTGCATACAGTATGTGCTTGTACATGCATACGTACATCACACACACACACACACACACACACACACACACACACACACACACACACACACACACACACAGCACACACGCACACACATGCACCCACACGCACACATGCACACACATACATAAACACACACACACACAGGAATAGCAGCACAGTGTACATAGTAAGGTGAAGAGTGCTCACCATTGGTTGCATAGGCTGGTACATTCCCATTCCCATTCCTACTCCCATTCCCATTTGCACTTGAGGATAACCGTACATGGGAGTGGTACCACCCGTCCAACCAGAAGTTCCCATCGGCTGTACCATTGGCTGCACCATCGGCTGTCCATACTGACCCACAGGGGGTAGGGTGGTAGCATGAACACCAGCAGGCTGCCAGTTCGGTCCTCCTGTCTTCTTGTTGTCCACCGGCTTCCACTGGTGCTGTGTTCTGTCGCAACAAAACAGAGAAAATGTTTGGTTACTGTAAGTTGCTGAATTTAGCTATTTGTGAGGGGGCCAATCAAGAAAGACCATCCCTACATTAAGATTTTGAAAAACATTCAGCAAAGGAAACAGATCCCGTGTGTGTACATATGTACATATGCACCATATACCATACCACCACATACATATGTATGTACGTATGTACGTATGTACCTATATCTACCCACATATTGAAGAGAACGAAACAGATGAAGTATACACGCGTGTAAAATCATGGGACTCACTTTTTGGGAGCAACACCTGTCCCTCCAGCTCCTGTCTCCAAAGCTGAGGATTTCAGAGGAAAACCACTCACTTAACCACTCAAGAAACAACAAAGAACAAGATCTAAACAACACAAGTGGTTCTGTGATGTCCGCAATGAGACAATCACCCACAGACAATACGACTGCTAAAGGGTGTTTACAAAGAGTATTAATGATCGCAGTAGGGGATCATCAAACAGTAAACATGCAGAAAAGTCATTTGCGTCTGAATGCTACGCACATGCACATGCATGCATGTCCTAGTATAGAAACTGTACAACAGGACCTCCAGCTAATGACTATCACAACCTGGTGAAAATCCTTTCCAAACGACTGCCGACAACAGGACTGGGTGGTACGTACTGTACCTATGTACGTATGTATGTAGGTACGTATGCACGTACGTACGTATAAATATGGTATATACGTACATATGGTATGTACGGATGTACAAATGTATGTACGTATGTACTAATGTACGTATGTATGTACGTATATGCTTCCACCGTCAACTCACACAATCCCTTTACAGTAGTGGAGAGGCCTTCGTTGACATCCTTCCCCAAAGACTGTCCTTTCTCAGGCTTCCCCAGTTGGTGTGGCTTGCTGGCATAGGGGCTGACGGCAACAGGCTCAAGCACATCAAAACTAGAATTCTGGCCGGGTGTGGAGGTCTGGCCAGAGGATGTGTTGAAGGCGGCCTCAAAGTTGGGCTGGAGTGAGGACTGTGTTCCTGAAGAGGGCTGAGTCTTGAAGAAATCCACCTCCTGGTATCCTACAGAGGAATCCAAAGGAGATCCGATAGTACAAGGAACAAGAAGAACTTGGCAGTGTATACGGACTGGAAGAATTTGGTGGAGCCAACTGGGTGCACACTTAAAATTAACAATGCCCAAACCAGATGCATGTGTACGTACGTATGTACGTACGTACATATGTACACACATAAGTAAATTATGAATATCAAGCCTTCATTTTTTCACTGTTGGGAACTGAACAAGGTGCTGCACCCTGTTGTAGGTACACAGTACCAAATACTGTTTGTACAGATGCATGTATGTGATATACGTAATTCACATACATCTGTATGTGTATGTACGTACGTATGCATGTACATACGTACATATGTACATACATATTAGAATGCGTACATAAACATACCCATGTACGTACGTATGTACAGTATTTACCTGAAGAAAAAGGGTTGGTAGGTTCTGTATTGAATGCAGTCCACTGTTCAGATGGGGATCCCGACTGGGTGGCGGTGGTCAGGTCAATCCCAAGGAGGTCATTCAGAGATGATGACTGTTTCTTCGTTGAAGCCTTCTGAGATGGCGGAGTCGAATTGACGGCAGGATCAGGAGTGGTTATGGTGGTGGCCTTCTGAAGTGGTGCCTTCTTTTTAGCTGCCTACAAGGGTGTAATGAATGCAGTGCACTATACTTCAAAGAGACTAAATATGTACGTACGTATGCGAACTAGAAAAAAGTACATATTGACATACGTACGTACATTCACAATGTAGGTGCATACATGAATGCATGGAATACATGTACGTATGTAATTACATACATACATGTGTATGTATGTTTATACCAGTGTATCATACAGGATGAGGATAGGGTGAGGGAAGGAATTCATGTACAACACATTCTTCTAACACACATAATTATGTACGTATGTACTATGTGTGCTAGTACAGTACAACTTGCTTAGTAAGTATGTACATTGAACGGAACACCAAATCTGTATGTACTTCTTATTGGAGGTGAGTAGGTACTTACGTCTTTCCGGAGGTATGTACGTACGTACTTACTATCAGTACTGGTTAACATGGTGTACATGAGCTAAGGACTGAGTGAAGTATGCTTACCAACCAGGAGTATGTATGTACTAACCCAGGTACGTACCTACTAAGCAAGTTGCACTGTACCTTATTAAATTGTTCCAGCCTCCTCTTCTGTTCTTCAACAAAGTCAGTTGTTGCTTCAGGGACAACCGTATCGTTTGTTTTGGTTGACTTTGGAGTTGTGTTGGTGGCCTGTTTTGATCGCAGGTTTAACCTAAAGATTGTTTTGCGATGAAAAGGAAGTAAGAACATACGTACAAAAGTCCAGTTGATACACACCCTGATAATGCAACACCTGTTGGGCAATACAGGACATGTCGGATTTCTGACATTGTCAGATTATGGAGAGCTTATATGTAGCATAGTAACAGTATACGTATAATAGTGACTGTGTCTCTGACTGCTGTCAGATTAGCAAGTTGTGGAGTTATTGACAAGTCAGATGATCAAACCTATACTGTTTGTATGTAATGTACATACCATATAGCGGGAAATTTCGTGGGACAAAATTTTCGCAGATGCTGGTCACAGTCACGTGATAGAACAATGACAACGCATAATTCATGGATTTTATTTTTTACGGATGTTAGTCCAACCGCAAAATCTGCGAAAATTCCCCGCTATACAGTAGGTACGTATGTGCTTCCATATTGTAAACATACGCAATATGTTATGAAGGTGGTTGCTTACTTTAAGGGGCCAGTGGCAGACTGGGTGGGTGTTTTCTTGTCCATGTCTTTAACGTGATCCTCTAAGGCAGGCAGCAAGTCATGAGGGACCGGTTTCAAATCCAAATGGGAGCGGGTATCTAATCCAAGTTCCTACATACGTATGAGTACACAACAGGTACAATATCAAATGAACATCATTGTCATCACTACAAAGAAAACACTGTGATGTACTGTATTAGATCCACAAACACGTAAACAATATACGTACGTACGTACATATACACATGCATACAAACATGACAAAGCAAATTGACACACATGAGGAGTATAGGGAAGCAGTGTATTTATTCACTCACTCACTCAAACACACACACACACACACACACACACACACACACACACACACACACATGCACACAGCACACCTTGGCCATTTCAGCCACAGTCTCTTATCCCCTCCATTCATAGAGCATGTAAGTACACATGTATACACATGCACATACGTACATACATACATACATACATACGTACGTACATACATGCATATGCACATACATATATACATATGTACGTACATATTCACATGCACATACGTACATACATACGTACATACATGCAAACAAATACATACAAAGACAGCTACAGAACCACACACCTCAGCCACTTTGAAGAATTCACTCATAGCCTCTAGTCTTGCTGGACACTTCCTGTACAGTTCAACAGCTTCTTTTGCTTGTGGTTTCTTCATCTCGAAAAATTTCTCTACCGAATACACCACAACACATGTAATTTAGCAAGTGCTACAGTTTAGACGCCGAGTTTACACAGGACAGCATGTTGAAGTCAAACCACTGGGTCCACTAATCTGGCTTCTACTCATTAATGTTTGAGATTTATAATATAGGAAAACGTGGGTCTCACTGGACATGAATATGAAATGCCAGTTGAACCCAACAGTGATCTAATCTACACAGAAACACACATGTATGCATGTATGTACTGTGAGCTTGGCAAACTCGATTTGAGCAAGTGATGCTGTGACTTACGTAAACACACAGACATACGTACATACTCTATGGACCTCCATGCATGCTACACATGCAAGCACATACGTATGTATGAACTAGTGCTGCAACGATAGTAGGTTTTATCAACAAACGTATTGCATATAGATCGGATGTTGATTACAATAAGTATAACATCGTGAATTATATTACTACATACACGTCTCTCTCAGCTGCTAGTTGGGTTTTCAAATGAAGATCAGTTGGTTAGCATGCTGGGTAGTGCCATTGGAGGTCCAAATGGATACAATTACGTACTTCGCTGCATGATGTACAAGTGTACATACTGTAGGTACGTACGTACGTACATATGTACACCCACACACAAACACACACACACACACACACACACACACACACACACACACACACACACACACATACACACACACACACCTAACAAGCTAATCATGGCATCATTATAGGTCTGATACAGTCTAACGAGATCCTTGTACATCATGAGGAAACATGTGTTGACCACCCCATTCCTCATGTCAGCAGTATTCACGTTCAGGTCCAAGTGAGCCTCAACCAGGTCTGAAAGCAGGCCAAGAGACTTCAGCAGTTTGGCAATGTCCATCTTAGCAAATTCACCATTCTCCCTACAGGGTGAAAACACGGTACGTACATACATACATATACACATGTGTTTGTACTCAGGAGACAAGGACAAATGTACAGTACGTGTCATGGAAATCTTAACATATCGTAATGTATTTACAGTGGACCCGCTCATATCCGAACAGCTTGGGACTAAGGGCTGTTCGGATATGTGAAATGTTCAGATATGAAAAGTACTCGATTAATATGCACAATACGGATAATCCGAGTGTTCGGTTATTCGGGGTTCGGATAACAGAGGGTCCACTGTACTGCAAAATGACTATTACATTATGGTATGCGCGAACTCACATTACTCTATATGCATGTTGGAATTACAATAGGTCAAAGAAAAACTAAAATTGTTTTATGATTTCACTACAAACTACGTACTATATTTTAACAACTAATGAATTAAAATACGATTATGCTATGATAGAATTACAATTTACATATGTATATACATAACTACGATTGAATTACCATCCACTATGACAGTGCTTCACAACATTGCTGCAATTCGCTACAATGTACACACATATATACGTATGTATGTACATACGTAATTACCATTACATTATGATACGTAGGTTTTCCTGGAACATGTAAGGCATGTTGATGCGCTGTTCGCACTAACTCACCCTCGCTTGACCTTCAAGACGTCCAGAGTGATCTGTCTATACACGTGGCAGAGTGTTTTGAGGTACCTTGCGTAGTTCCTGATGTACATGGACATGTCGATGGCTGCGGGACAAATGGACAAGGAAGTGCCAGTTCTTGGGCATGCATATACAGTGAATTCTTGTCAATCTGCCACAATTTGTTGGACATGCATACATACAATAAATAATAGGTATGTCTAAACAATACATATGCACATACAATGAATGTTAATCCTCCACAATTTTCCCATACCAATATAATGTACAAGTACACCAAGGAATATCCAGTTAATCCACCAAACTAGTTAATCCACCATAATCTTTGAAAAAACAAAATTGCAGCGGATTAACGAGTATTCACTGTACTGATGTAACTACAGATGCACGTATTAGTGCTGGGAATCGTCTGTAATTTCAAATTGATTATCAGTACATACGTATTAACCAATTGATTAATCGATTAATCACCGGAAATAATTAAGTGGGCATAACCCGAAACCACTCCCACTTTATTAGACTGAGTAGCCATCCAACAGACGTGCAGTGAAGTCCACAGAGTCCTTTTCGCATTTCAGATACAATACTTAACCCATGGAGTGAAGGTTCTGGGTAATAAAGTGGGGGTGGCTGCCTGGTCTACTCAGTTAATTACTTCCTGGGATTAATCGATTTGCTTGCACTATTAACGATAATCAGCTTTGAAATGAAAATCAATTGATTAATCGATTACTCGATTAATCGTCGCAGCACTAATACATATACGTACAGTATATGCATGTACGTACAGTATGTATAACAAGAACTAATACATGGATGAAGAGCTACAGTCCAAGGATAAGGTAATAGGATACAGTCAAACCTCATTAACACTAAATTGCTCAACACAAAATATCACGAAACTTGTACCAACTCCCTAAGTTTACGGCTAATGTTCATACACATGTACACATTGTATACGTACATACTGTTGACACAAAATACTGTTAACAAGAAATTTTGAAGTTGTTAATGGAGTTTCGACTGTATGTGTACATACGTATGTACTTATATTATACGTACATACATACATAGACAAATAAAAGAAGAAAAGTACATATGTACAAATGTACGTATGAACATATGTACACTGAATTAAACAAGGAAGTATTGCATAACTGTATAAATTGGACAAAATGCACAAGGGAAATGAGCTACGTACATACGTTAGGTTGGTGAACACATCATTGAGGGTCTCCACTAACTCACCCAAGTTACTGGACCGGTCCACATAGCCATCAAGATAGAATGCGTTTGGACGAGAAGCCATACACTGCAAGAAACGCTGTAGAGACAACAAAGTGGGACAGACAATGCATTTTGGAGGTCCACATTTATGTCCCAGGATGTGTGGGCAGATCAAAGTGAAAAAATGAACTCTCTAACACTACAACTATCCTGGGCTATTCTTACACTGCAATCCTTAGCAAATTCACACTTCCTATAATTCAATTAACCTTAGTCCAACCCACACATGCATAAATCAACACCAAAGGATAAATCAATTAGTTACTATCCCATAACAAGAAATCAGTATGCGCCTATGTACACATAACCATAGATACTGTATACATAACCTACGTATGTATGTATAAGCATAATTATTATGTATTACAGTATATGTATATATACGTACGTATGTAATAAACACATACTGAGTTATAACGCACGCACGCACGCACGCACGCACGCACGCACACACACACACACACACACACCTCATTCCCTAGTACCATCATATTGTGAGCAGTAATAAGAGCTTTCATCACGACAACCCAACTTGTGTTCCTAGTTCGCTCTGCCAGCATGTCAGCCAAATCAGGCATCGAGATCAGCTGATCGTTAGTGAGTGATATCAAATCTACAGCAAATGAGGAGAGAGAGCATATGTACGTACATACGTACGTACGTACGTACATATATGTGCGTTCTGGAAGGATGAATTGTTTTAGTTTGCAAGTCTACAACAAGAAGTTTAGTGAAGCAGTGTACTTATTCTCTCACTCAAACACACACACACACACACACACACACACACACACACACACACACACACACACACAGGTACACACACACACACAGGTACACACGCACACGCACACACACACGCACACACACACACTGACTTAAGAGAGGAACAATGCAGCATGTAATTTTGTACATCACAGTTCTCTCATGATATGGTATTATTGCAACCATGACTATTATCATGGAGGTAACACAAACTATGTACTAAAATAGTACTACAACCAACGTGACCATATTAGGAAAATGCTCAAAATATGCTTAGGGACCTTACAAGGCTTCCTCCAGAATGCAGTCTGTGATAACAGAAGTATTCAGAGCAGGTACATACATCCAAATTACAGAACAAATCTGTAATTCCAATATTGTTGAAGGTAGGTATTTACTATCAGTACTGGTTGTCATAGTGAACATACGTACATGCATACATACATATGTACGTATGTACTGTACTAACATGAGATAGGGACAACGTGAAGTGTACACACGTATGTGTGTCATAGCCAGGAAAATCAGTACACAAATGTACACTGCACTATTAGAACTGGATAACATACGTACGTATAGACATACATATAATAGATACATTAGACCAATTAAGTGTATGTATGTATTAACCAGGAGTATGTACGTATGTGATAAGCAGGGTACATAGCACTTATCAAGCACATTACACTGTATTCACATACATACCTATATACGTACGTACACATGTACGTTTATACGTACGTACGTACATATCTGAAGTCTATCTATTGCATTGTCATCATATTACTATAAAAACATTCACCTTAACACACGAGCAGTGAGGTGAGCATGTATGTGTACATTGATACATAGGAACTGACTCAATCTATAGCTGTGTTGGCAAGAATCCCTGTGAAAGACTATAACCTGATTAACATAGCCCACAGAGAGAGAGTGTGGAGAAGCCATCTGAGCACACTCATGCACATGGTTCACACATACACGCATGGACACCCACCCACCATGCACACACAGAGTACACATACACACACACACAATGCACACACAGAGTACACATACACACACACCATGCACACACAGAGTACACATACACACCCACCATGCACACAGAGTACACATACACACACACCATGCACACAGAGTACACATACACACACACAATGCACACACAGAGTACACATACACACACCATGCACACACAGAGTACACATACACACACACCATGCAGACACATGCAGAGAGAGAGAGAGAGGGAGGAAGGGAAAGAGAGAGAGTTGGAAACCATCACAATCGCTCAAGTATGCAATCCTGTCCTTTATACCGTTGGATCATTGCAAGGCAGACCTCAGTGGTCAGTGATCAAAGCTTCACTTTTCAGGCTTTATGCATAGGCATACAACAGTACATATGGACGTACGTATGCACAACAAACTGTTGAAGTATGTACATATGCACATACGTATGTACGTACGTACCTACATTTGTTGAGAAAAGCTTCACAAGAGACTCCACTACACCAATATAAGTGTTTATACAACTATGACAATATGTGCATGTTGGTAGTTGGTCATGACATTGAAATTAAATTTCTTTTTCGATTCTACAATCTTCCTACTTCCATTTCCACTCGTGAAAATGTAAATGCAAACACATACAAAGTCACTGACACAGTCCAGTATACTTGGAGAACCTCCAATTGGAAACCACCTATGTACATACGTACGTACGTGACCCCCAATTTTGGTTGCAACAGTGCACAGTAGAGGAAATTCCAGACTGAGAGAATGTGGTCCACGTGTGCTCTGTCGTACATGTGCACATACTGTACATACATACATATGTACGTATGTACGTACGCAAATATGTACATACCATGTACATGGTGAGTAATGGTGGGTCAGTTGTGCACCTACATATTACTGGCATTACAATAACTGAGGTGGTCTCATTACCACTGTGGTCAATAAGAATGGGCTTAATGCACAGGAGATATGTACGTGCTTTGTCAATTAGTTGGGCTTAGTGTGCCAATGTGCACTACATGCTGCTAACACGAAGTACAGCATTGGTGTTCCCTTCATGGTAATTACATAGGTACGTACGTGCTACCCATTATTCAACATGTATGTATATAAGTACATAAATACACTACAACATATGGTCATACTGTAAGTACGTACGTAGGTACGTAGGTAGGATGTACCATATAGAGTAGATGTTTATCTTAAACTGACCATCTCACAAAGTAGGAGAGGGAAGTGTTACGTGCACTTAGACAAGTAGGTACACAGTTGGTTGCTTGGAGGAACTAACTCACTACATACATACAATCATACATACATATGTACTGTGAATATAAACCAGCTGCTTTTTGCATGCAGCAGGCATCCCCTCTCAGCTCAGTCTATACCAACTGTACTGTATACATGGTAGTCACCAGCCAATAACAAACACAGCAGGGAGTGTACTGCTTTATAGGTATGCAAGGCTACAGTACAAATGTCATCAATTTGGACACAAAAGAATGGGCTTTATACATAGGTTGCTGTGCAGTCACTGAGCTATGTACGTACGTAGGTGAATGAAAGGACTTTATACATACACAGGTCTGACACACAGCAGTACGTAGGCTAGGTATAAGAACGGACACTAGTCCAGGTTCACCGTCGGTACTAACGCTACTCCTGAAATGGTCTATGTATATTACTCTACCCGAACACATAATACAGACATTGTGTCATAGGTGTCAACCTGCCAGGTCTACACGAAAGGACAGTGTACATACGTACTCACAAATACAGGGATTCTGAGGAGAAAAAAAGGGATGTCCCAAAAACAATCATGAGTTTTTATACTACCCTTCCATCTTAATACTTCAAACTTTTGATAACATATGGGACAAGGTCCACAGACAGAAGGACATAGTGGTCAAAATAGAGAATCTCTCTCTGAAATGTATACGTGTGTACATAGTTAAACAATTAACACGTATGCTACACACATACACATATACAAGCACATACGTACGTATATGAACCACATGACTTGGACGATACAGCACCAATTGAGCAGCAAATGATGTACCGGTCTACAAGGTCACCAGATTGTGGAGGTCTGTGAGCACAGTTGATTCTGACATACGAGATGCCTGGTCACAGAGGTGTAAGAGAATGTGCACGGTATACGTGTGCATAATGAACACATACATACGTACGTGTGTAACACAAGATTCACGCACAATAAAACATACAGCAAAATAGGTGTGTACAGCTCTAAAAATGTGTATATGATACAATGAATAATAGGAAATCTGTGATTTCCTGCTTTGGGGGTTGTTGCCAATAAATCCATTTTCTCTCATTCACATCTCACTTCAGTACACCTCCAAAATGCAATATGTCACTTATTCGTGCATCAAGGAGAAACGATCACCAACCATAGATCAGGGATGAGGGACCACAGAATAGGGATCAGGGACCACAGAATAGGGATCAGGGACAGACAAAGGACAATGAACAAGGGACTGTGGAAAAACGATTACAGACAAAGGACCACAGATCATGCAAGAGTGAACAGGGGTATGTGATCAGAGATCAAAGACTTACATATGTACATACACTTCATTGGATTGTCATGCAGATGTGTACAGAGGAAATATAGAGGGAACATGGTTGGCTATACTGAGACTTAACCGCTACATATAATATGTGCATATACATACTCCAACTTCCTTCAATGAAAATGTCAGATGGAAGCATAGTATTTGTGAGGAAAATCTCAAATTGTGTCTATTTCTAGAGGTTGGCTGACAAATGAGGAAAACAAAGCAACCAAAAGTGGAAGAAACTGAAATTAACTAAAATACACACACACACACACACACACACACACACACACACACACACACACACACACACACACAACACCACACACACACACACACACACACACACACACACACACACACACAACACCACACACACACACACACACACACACACACACACACAAGACTAGTACACACCGTACACACCACACACGCTCTCGTAAGGCCACATAACCACCACTTACAGTCCACGTGCTTCTTTTTCGGTCCCATCAAGTCATGGCTGGACGACTTACAGACGATCTTGTTGATACCTGCTCCCGTGATAGAGTTTTTAAAGGCAGTTGCCTTGTCTATTACTGTCCCAGACATGGCACTCGACTACGACCGTTAGCTCTCTGATGCGACCTAGGACAAAGGCGCTGCAGAGAACAAAATGAACAGGTACATTCTCTTCAAACACGCTCCAACAAATAGTTTGAAAGCATTTTACGACAAAACTAACCGACCTAACTGATAAAATAGAAACGAAGTTATAAAGGAGGGGGCCTTCCTTACAATGGTCACGTTCGTTCACACGGTCATGTGACGTCATGTTACGACATTAAAAATGGCCGACGTTGAACGTGATCGATGCCGTGGCGCATAAGAACTTAACGTGCGATTGTTTTACAGTGGCGTGGTAGTTAACGATATTTACCGCCCTGTGCTACGTGGGCACAGCTACTAGACTGGAAAGTGTTATCTAACCGCATACGCAGCTGATCCATATATCATGTACATGTGAGCATGTACTCATGTAAACATGTACATGTAGCCTTGTACTAAACTGGTCATGCATGTGTGAATATGCTATAGCATTTGACACGTGATAAATAATATACATATCACGTTATACCATATATAGCATATTTAATCTGGTGAAAAGTTGATTCATATTCAAATTAACTTCAATTATTCTCCTATAATATTTTCTCAGTTGAGTCCCAATGCTACACATGTACAATATTATATGTACGTGATTGTATAATACACACATTTACAATATATTATAATATGTATTTATATATACATGCCTAAGCTAATATAATAGATATATATTATACAGTGGGACCTCTATATGAAGGACACATTTGGACCAATCATTTTATATGTCCACTGTAGAGAGGTTGTCCACTCTTCAGAGGTGGAAAATGTGTTGGAATCACAGGAAAGTCTTTTAATTTTTAATTTGGTGCCTTAGAAAGTGTCCTTGGTAGAGAGGTACATAATTTCTATGGTGCATGTCCTTAATTATTCGGAGTGTCCTTTAGTGAAGGTTCCACTGTATACATTTCCATTATAGATTATAGCAGCATAAAGTTATCTACCATGTATGAAGATCAACTAGTACTGTGTATCCTGCATACATCCACCCATATATAATATGCTTATTTCAGTAGTACACCATTGATATTATTTTACCAACACAAACAGCCTTAGTTTTATTCAAATTAAATTTATAACATGTAAAAACAATAAATTTGATCAACAGCCACTTGACATTGTGTAATATTATAGTTACGGTAAGGCCGTTCTTAATTTGGCTTGATAAAGTGATTGATGTAGTCTTGAAGTGAAAGTTGCTTCAGGTGGTCCCAAAGGCAATGCTTGGTAATGTAAAAGAGGTCCTTGTACATGCGTCCGGCCAGGAAGAAGTAATCCAGCACAAAACCCCATACCTTCAGAGAAGAAGATAGTCAGAACACTCTAATGTAAGATTAGGTATACACTCAAGTGTATGGTTTAGTATACACTCAAATGTATGGTTTAGTGTACACACAAGTGTATGGTTTAGTATACACTCAAATATATGGTTTAGTGTACACTGAAATGTACGTATCATTTAGTAGACACTCAAGTGTACAGTTTAGCATACATTCAAATGTATGGTTTAGTATACACTCAAGTGTATGGTTTAGTATACACTCAAATGTATGGTTTAGTATACACTCAAATGTATGGTTGAGTGTACACTCTATGGTGCGGTTTAGTATACACTCAAATGTACGGTTTAGTATACACTCAAATGTATGGTTTAGTATACACTCAAATGTATGGTTTAGTATACACTCAAGTGTATGGTTTAGTGTACACCCTATGGTATGGCTTGAATTATGCCTAACACTGGGCTCAGAGTTCACTAGGAAAGGAATGCTAAATTAAATTAATCCGGACTGAAGTGGTACCTCCCTGTACGTACTGCACTGTAGGGGAACCAACACAATAAATTCCAGTCATGAAACAGTTAACCATTGTGTATACACATGAATGGCACAGGAGCCAAGAGGTCACAGCCATCATCAACACCTATACAATAATATCATGCTCATAGCAAAGCTTCTCATTGAATGTCTCATGAACTCCTGTGAAGAGGAAATGAGTTCTCCTGACATCATGGACACTAAAACTGAAAGCTATGCACCATGACTGTGGAGAATGCTATCCACATAAGTGGCTATAACATCATAACCACATACGTAGGTAATCCAAAAAACAAAATGTGTGTATGCTTGTATGCAGTGATTACTATATACAAGCACATGTACATACATACTGATTTGACTATAGCAAGCCAATCTTCTTTCTACGTAGTCATTTTTTTGCTTTATCAGAGTGTACACACCCAAGGCCATCAATATCTTTCAATAATGGTTACACAGTACACACATGCTTGTTTGTAGTATGAAATCCACATGGCACAGACACTGTACATGCATATGTACGTATACAGGTCCTGTATTCAAATCTACAAAAACAGGAAGTTGAGACCAACAAACATGTACATACAGGAAGTTGAGACCAACAAACATGTACATACACAAGTACACATATATATATGGGACCTGTAGTTGAATCTACAAACAGTGGAAGTTGTGACTACAGTTGGAGAATTAAGGGGTGAAGTGCAGCACCTGGAGAAACAAGGTGACCAACATCCTTCCAGACACCTTTACATAGGGGTGATGATGGGGAGATGTTATCACTGGAAAACCTAGAGGTGCTATACACACAAATGTCTGTCAGGCTTCCAGGTGAGTCCGGGCAATGGGCGGGGTCAAAACCACCAATAACAGATTCAATGTGAGGCGGGGCAGTGGGATGGGTCAACAACACAATAACAGCTTCAATGTGAGGCGGGGCAGTGGGCGGGGTCAACAACACCAATAACAGCTTCAATGTGAGGCGGGGCAGTGGGCGGGGTCAACAACATCAATAACAGCTTCAATGTGAGGCGGGGCAGTGGGCGGGGTCAATACTGTACTGTTTCATTATAACAACACCTATAACAGCATACGTATCTCATTGTAATAAGCAAAAGCCCAATTATCACAGACTAATAATCTACATACCAAAACAATTATCCCTCACTAACACGGTATAATTTTCAACTAACACAGCGCCCACTAATTCAGTACTAACTAGCACAGCATACATACGTACCAATACTATAGGTGAGGTGATTAGTGTACATGTCATGCCATCAGCTCACAGTACAGCTCACTACTCACAGTCTGAAGGAAGTGGATTGTATCCAACCAAATGTTCACCACGTTCTTGGATACACCGATATCTTCAAGCGCCCTATCAGTTGGAAAAGAGTGTTATTCGTATGTGTACATGTGCATGTGTGAATACAGATTTTTACACTATTATTGTATGTACGCATACTGTATGTACATACTGTGTGTATTGTGTACAACATATTATGTACAATGCACACTGTATGTGGTCCATGTAGTGCAACAAATGTATGTATGTACGTACCTATGCTGTATGTACATACTGTGTGTATTGTGTACACCCTATATGTGTACAATGTGTACTGTATGTGGTCCATGTAGTGCATATGTATGTAGTATGTATGTAGTATGTGTGCAGTATCTGGTGGTGCATGACAATAAGGGATTGATGGTAAAAACACAGCATGTACAAACATTGTGTGTTGTGAGTGCTGTATGGAGTGTATTCACAGGTGTACATGTAATACATGTGGTCTGTGTACAGTACCTGGTGATGTATGAGAACAGAGGGTCCACGGTGATTACCGGGATATGTACACCGACAGCTGCCAGTCCTGTACAGGTCAAACTACCTACAGGCCGTCCACAGAACACAGTATGCAGTGAACAGTCATGATTCTACTAGCACAAACATCAATCTATGTACGTACACACCTACATAAATACGTACAGACATAATTACATGAATATGTACTATATGTAGATTGTTCAGTTCAGCGAATCTCCGTTACTTCTTTTGAAAATACTGGAATACGTACATAGGTACTCATACCCACTAGCCAAACCCAATGTACTCAACTCAGATGTTTCCTAAACTGGTCACACCCAACATACTTACTAAAACCACAACCTGGACCCACTACTGGTTATCCTCACCCACTATCCCTTAACCACACCCACTACCAGTCAACCACACCCACTACCAGTCAACCACACCCACTACCAGTCAACCACACCATCTACCAGTCAACCACACCCACTACCAGTCAACCACACCAACTACCAGTCAACCACACCAACTACCAGTCAACCACACCCACTACCAGTCAACCACACCCACTACCAGTCAACCACACCCAGTAGCACTTAACCACACCCACTAGCAATCAGCCACACACTACCAGTTGACTGCACTCCTTCATGTACATACACTAATACCCAAACACACACCTGCCCATCCCTGGTTCCAGCCAATGTCCACAATGATGAGGAAAAAGAGAACGATAAGCAACTTCCTCAGGAAGCTAATCCACTGGAAACGCGGTCCGGCCTCTACACCGCCCCCTCCCTCCTCCATCTCCTCATCACTATCACCTTCCCCCTCGCACTTGTCCAGTAGTTCATTAACATATCTCCTGCATAAGCTGATGTCAGCCTCCTCCTCTTTCAATCGAGGAAGATCATCCTTCATACGCTGGAGGAGAGGCCCCAAGGACTGCAGGGAACAAGACAGGCAGCTAATCTCCTATCTTATGACAACTCTAATCAGTTCAAGGTCAATACGGTTTGTGAGTACATACAATGATGCGCACATGTATAAGTACACACACACACACACACACACACACACACACACACACACACACACACACACACACACACACACACACACACACACACACACACACACACACACACACACACACACACACATGTACTTACCTTAACTTTAGGAGAATTACGTAACAACTCATTCAGTAAGATTCTACCGGAAAAACCTCAGAGTCAAGTCACATGTACAGAGTTAGGTGTGCATACAGCGACATAGAGGATTGAAAAAAATGCAAATATACGTACACACACAATTCACAATATATGTAGGCTGAGTCCACCTTTCAATTCAACATTCAGCATTGTAATACGTACAATGAAACCTGTATATGAATACCCCTCAAGGGACCAGGACTGAGTGGCCTGTAAAGGTAGTCGGTCTTCATACAGAGGTAATTCACTGTAGTGGAGTTGACATTGTGGATAGTTCAACAAAGGTCACTCAGGACAGGTGGTCTTAGTGTGGAGGTGGTCTTAGTGTGGAGGTGGTCTTAGTTTACGGTGAAACCTGTCTAATAAGACCACCCAGGGACTGAAGAAATGTGGTCTCTGTAGACAGGTGGTCCTCATACATACAGAAGTGTATCGGTAATTCGCGATTATGTATTGGACAGTTCAAGAGTGACAGGTGGTGCTTAATACAGGCTCCACTGCGTTTATATAATATTTTATGGTGAAAAATGAAACTTACTAGCAGCACACACTGTGTGGTGAAACACACTTCAATTTGAGTGCAGATGTTGAGAGCACTCAGATGGACACAACTCACAGTGACTGCTTCAAGAAGTCCTCGTGTAGCTCCATCCACTCCTCTCTGCAAGCATCACATACCACCACCAGTCTGGAGACCAGTCTCTTGAGATGCTGCAACGTACATGGATCGGAATGAGCAAACCTCACATACACATATACGTATGTACATGGGCAATATGTGACATAGAAATATACACACTCTATGTACATACGTATGTACGTATGTACCTACACACCAGTGCTGGGCAGTATCCACTTCAGAGTTATTCAACTAACTAGTCCCCACCAATATCTTGACATAACTAAATATTGTGATATTCCCTTGCTTAGATCTTCTACCGCAGTTGCTTGCAAACAATACTTCAACATCTCTATACAGATCTCAATAGTGGGTTCAACATCATATATCCCACACCCACATTCACATCCACACACAAACACACACAAACGCACACACACACACACACACACACACACACACACACACACACAAACAAGTACGTATGGGGAATCCCCCTTATTACCCCCCCCTCACCTTCTCCTCCTCATCTCCAAAGTGGTCTGCAAGGTGGACATATCCTTCATGGAAGATTGAAGACCTCGGAATGGGATGGGTGTGTGTGATACACACCATCATGACTGACTCCAGTGCATGCCTCACTATTGACCTGTGACAGTCACATGAGAGCCATGTGACATACATACATGCATACGTACATACATACTGTACATGCATACATACACAACACATAGGGATGTACACACGTACAGTATGCAATGGAGGCTTCACAACCCTCTGAAACAAGGAGAACTCTATAATTAGTTGCATTGAGAAATACGTAGCTACAAAACTAGTACACAGGGCCTATGTTGGGACCTCTCTAGCACAAGCGGCTGAAATGAGGAAACCTCTATACTAAGGACTGTAATCTGTGTCCCAGTGTGGTACTGTAGTGTATTAAATGACCTTTGAACTGAGGATACCTCTGTAGTGAGGACTAAAACTAAGGTCCCAAGGTGTCCTCAACACTGTAGCACAGAGCGACCCAACAGACCTGTATTCAGACACCAGCTGCTTGGGGACAGGAGCAGTGACAAATTTGACTAAATCTTTGAAGTGAGCCACCTCCTCCAAGGGCTGCTTCCTAGCCACCACCAGCAGAGATCTGTACATCAACAACAACATAACAGCATCATGTTAAAAGCACCAAGTGTATGGATGTACGCAAGTATGTACAGTGAATACTCGTTAATCCACCACAATTCGTCTTCAAAGAATATGGTTTATTAACGAGCTTTGTGGATTAACTGGATATTCATTGCCACTTGTACAGTATATTGGTACTGGGAAATTGTGGTGGATTAAAAGGTTTGGTGGATAAGCAGTGGTGGATAAACGAGAATTCACTGCAGGTGACCGCCATACCCAAGGTATGAGAACAAAGGTTACTAGTGGCCTTGTGTCCTGCATTACTCGAAATATGATATGCGATAACTGCAGTAAAACATCAACAATCCACTAAATTATAGGCTTTAAGTGAATTTTACTAAACTCGAAGACTAGACCTTCGTACATACAGTGAATACTCGTTAATCCCCTGCAATCCGTTTTCAAAGAATATGGTGGATTAACGAGTTTGGTAGATTTACTGGATATTCATTGGTACTTGTACAGTATATTGGTACTGGGAAATTGTGACAGATTAGACAGATAAAGCAGTGGTGGATTAACGAGAATTCACTGTATGTACATGCAAATATACGTATGTAGATATTGTAGCAGAAAGGGTACTATGGAGCAAAGTACAGACTAAGACACTGATCTAAGAAAACGATCTATCGATCCAATATTCTCAATTAACAGTGTAACCCAACATCGAATTGTTTCCTCAAAGGCTGTTGGGTTATCAAAGCACAAGTGTGTGCGTACACAAACACACATGCACACACACACACACACACACACACACACACACACACACATGCTTCTCTCACTCACTGGCAGAGCTGGTGTAAGTAGGTCATTGAGTACTTCAGTACACTCTTGGGTACGTTGCTAGGCGACATATAGTATGGAGCCAGCACCTGACAGTACACTGTAGAAAGATTTTATACAGGAACATACTAGATTACTGTCATATGTGTAGCATATACGTAGTTTATAAGGAATTGTTACTATAACTATATAATATTATCATAGTAAATATGTATGCATAACCTATGTACATATGTACAAGTACAGTATGCACTATGTACATAGGACTTTGCGTGGCTCTATGGAAACCACTTATCTCATCGGAACCAGTCATGTTAACTGGAAACCACTTATATAAATAGGAATCCGGTCATGTTTGGGACCATGGGTGTCAGACATACGTACTTGACATCGAGGGTAATCATTTGAGATGCCACCAGGCATATCTCACCATCAAATCCCTCTGCCAGCATCTGGACACTACTGCACTCTGGACAGGGCAGTATGGACTTCAGTAGAGTGAGGACTTCATGAGGCCGACTGATGCAGGTTTGAAGTGTGTACTCCAGCTGCGAAGAGTGGAGGATAGAATGAGTTAACTATGTACAACAGAGCTGTGGGAGTGTGACTGTGTGTACTGGAGTGGTAGGGAGTGTGACTGTGTGTACTGGAGTGGTACGTAGGGAGTGTGACTGTGTGTACTGGAGTGGTAGGGAGTGTGACTGTGTGTACTGGAGTGGTAGGGAGTGTGACTGTGTGTACTGGAGAGGTAGGGGACACAGTACGTAGGGGAGCATGTATATAGGTTCACCTTATGCAGCCCTTCTATAGAGGCATGTATTTTATTTTATGTGTATGTATGGATGAAATTGATTCAATTTAATACGAGACTCAACTGAACAGACTAAATCAGCCCGTACTCTACCAAATAACTAATCTTATACATGTAAATAGTCACAAATGTTTCTCAATCAAAAAGTCAAGACCAACCTGCTTCACACAGCTAGTGATGACTTTGGGACGATAGACCTGTAAGGTGTGTATGAGGAGCTGATAGGCTGCTGGGTGACCATCTGCAGAAGTAAGCAAATTCAAATACATCAAGTGTGTGTGTGTGTGTGTGTGTGTGTGTGTGTGTGTGTGTGTGTGTGTGTGTGTGTGTGTGTGTGTGTGTGTGTGTGTGTGTGTGTGTGTGTGTGTGTGTGTGTGTGTGTGTGTGTGTGTGTGTGTGTGTGTGTGTGTGTGTGTGTGTGTGTGTGTGTGTGTGTGTGTGTGTGTGTGTGTGTGTGTGTGTGTGTGTGTGTGTGTGTGTGTGTGTGTGTGTGTGTGTGTGTGTGTGTGTGCATGAGTGCAGTATGCTAAACCACAAGTCCTTACTGAGGTGAATCTCATTGGACAGGTTGTCCACACAAGTTGCGTAAAAGGCATCCAAAGACTCCGGAGGACACTCATGATAGCACCTCCTCAGCATCAAGGAGACATCCTTAGTCAAGTTATTCGACCAAATTTCTGTGGTTGGATCTGAAACAAACATGAATACCAGTAAAATGTCAACATGAGTCACTACCAGAAAAACTTCGACATGAGTCGCTACCAGCGAGAAAATAGATTTAGAAAAACCACAAGCGCCCGAGGTTAATTAGTCTTCGCAGTGAGTACAATTTCCCATGTACCTATCCAAGGAGGGATTTATCTACTACATGTACATACGTACATACATGAACACCCAATAATGGGTAGGCACACTAGCATATGTTCAGGTACGTATGCACACCAAAAAATATGCATGCATATATACACACACACACACACACCTAGTGGTTCTCGAAGTCCATCAGCAAATTTTCGTTTAAAGTACTGACCCAAATCTCGCAACCAACTCTGCAATTGATTGGAAAAAATATCAACTTATAGAAGCAGACACACACACACACACACACACACACACACACACACACACACCACAACTTACAGATTGCACATTACCATATCTTGATTTGGCAAGTTCAAAGCAATCTTTAATCTCGGCAGCCTCAAGCTACGTACAAACATAGTATTACGCAATGACTCAGTAACAATAACATGGATGACGCAAGTCACATTGATAATACTATACATATGCAATGTGACATGATGTATGAAAGTATACATAATTACATATATAAACATGCTCACATAATAAGCACATACGTAGCGTACATATGTACAGTATACATGTGTGTACACACATACGTACATGCACCTACCCCAACACAGGCACACATCCATTTATACAATACAAATGCACACCCATACATCATACAGACATCCACACCCACACAGAACATAGACACACTACAAATACACACACACACACACACACACACACACACACACACACACACACACACACACACACACACACAAACAAACCTGTTGAAGAACATCAATAGGGGACAAGTCATCGAGCTTCCACTCTTCCTTCTTCTCCTGCTTATCAACCTTCTTCACAGCCGGCTTTGCTCTTGGCTTGCTCAGCGGTGGAGGCAGACTATCATCTTCAGACGAACCAGAGTCATCAGGGTTTTGCCTCTTGTTGATGGCACTGAACTTGGTCTCACTTTCGCGAATTGGCGCTGATTGAAAAACAGAGATGGCGCAAATAGCACATCACTACAGTAAGTTCATACACACAACAGTTCACACAGTGTGTCAGTATATTCATACGTATGTAACCATAGATCCTGACATAAATACAAATACAATAATTTGCATAGTCAATGACTACGCTAAATCCTTATGCGGAAGAGCTGCGCACATAATGCTCAAACTTGTGAAGTAAAATGTCGGAACATCAGCTAAGAATGCGACCAAAACTTGGACCAATAGGTACTCCAACGACTGCAATACGCATAATATATCTCTGGATCCACATTGCACAATTTATTACAATGTGCTGCGGGTATGTAACATGAATAATATCATTAGCAAATATGACTACAAATGAACTCACCAGCCGGCTCGACAACAACTGGATTGAAGGAATGGTCTTGTTTTCTCCTCTTCTTAGCAGATTCCTTCCGAACGCCTCTGCCGTCTTTCCCGACCTTTTGCCACTGGGACGCCATTTTGATTGTTGCCCAAGAATAAAAATGGCTACCGCAGAGGAAGCAGCTTTGATGAAAAACGTATGTACCGTGAATAATAGAACTACTTTATGTCATTTTTATATACTCTTAGCAAATTTATTGTTATCTATCCATAATTTATCGTATTATTGAAGTTTCTACTAGTGCATTTCTTTACTGAAGCTTGGAATGATAATGTGTTCCCCCTTGATTTGATCATGCATTGTACTGGATTGTATGTTCAGTTAATTTGTTTCAGCAGGTATCGCTTGCTGAACGTGACCTACCATAATGTGTACACGCTGTCATTCCTGATCATTGTATATTTCTGCATTCTATTTTATCTACAGGTAAAACAATATGTTCTGTTTTACAACCAACTCACTCAAAAATGCTTCAGCAGCTGTGTACACAGCATGAGTTATGCGGAGCTGACGTCAGAAGAGGTTAGTATACACCACACACACACACACACACACACACACACACACACACACACACACACACAAAACACACACACATGCGCATAAAACACACACGCACACACACACACACACACACATACACACACACACACACACATACACACACACACACACACACACACATACACACACACACACACACACACACACACACACACACACACACACACACACACACACACACACACACTGTGTAATATAGAGTGTCTTCAATGCGACAAATGTTTCTATCAAACCATTCACAAATAAGAAAGAATTGTGATCCTTTCTGTTCTCTCATTAGCTGCGTTTACACTGACTTTGTAAACCAGTTTGTAATCCAGTTCAAGCTAATCGCGATTACACCTGTGCTCTGTCCACACTTCCGCCTTGAACTAGTTTAGATATCCGTTTTGTGCGCGTTTACGTGTTATGTAAAGAAGATGGATAAGATAGTAGGTTTTGGTAGTTTTTGATCTCATTTTGTTGTATATTTTCTCTGTGTGCAGGACAAGTGTGTTAGCTCCTGTGCTGGCAAGCTGATGCAGTCTAACCACAGAATTGTCACCAAGGCAACTGAACTGCAAATGGGCACTGTTCAACAACCACCTGGAGGGCAATAGTGGGACTAAATGTATATACTTGTGTTGTGATGGACAGGTCTCCCTGATCTATGAAGGGTAAGATTGTAGCAGTGTGTGTGTGTGTGTGTGTGTGTGTGTGTGTGTGTGTGTGTGTGTGTGTGTGTGTGAATGGTAAGATTGCAGCTGTCTGTGTGTGTGCGTGCGTGTGTGTTTGCGTGCATGTGTGTGTGTGTGTGTGCATGCGTGTGTGTGTGTGTGTGTGTGTGTGTGTGTGTGTGTGTGTGTGCGTGTGTGTGTGTGTGTGTGTACGTGTGCATGTGCATGCGTGCATGTGTGTATACATGTACACTTGTATGCAAGTGTCACTATGTACTTATCTGTGTATGTGCACATACACGTATTCAAACATCCTTATAAAATGTGCATGTGTTTACGTTTTATTACTATAGATTTACACTATTGATAGGCGTCTTCATATGTACCAGTAATTACAATTTTACCTTATCACTAGACCATTCCCTGTGTACAGGTGTCTATTCATGAGATTTTTTCACTGTGTGCTCCCAAAGAACTGATACTGATCATACACCATACAGAGTATTTTGTATATACGTACACCTATTCATGGACACAGTCATGTGCACATTGTCAATCATCTCTTTCGCTGGAAACTCAACATAACACATCTCACAGTTTATACAGTATATTCTATGATTTAATTTATTGTTAAATTTCATGTACATTGATATCAAATTATTATTTTAATCATTATCATTATCTAATACTTCACCATTTCAATATAATAATACAGTGGAACCTCTATCAAAGGACTCTCCCAATAAAGGACACCATAGAAATTACCTCCATACAAAGGACACTCTGTAAGGCACCAAAATATACTTTCCTATAGTGCTAACACATATTTTCCACCTCTGAAGAGTAGACAACCTCTCTACAGTGGACAAATTACCTGGTCCCAATGTGTCCTTTATAAAGAGGCCCCACTGTATATCAATATGTAGATAAGAAGTAGATATTACCCAATTATATGAGGATGATGCATGTTGTGGCTGTAATGGAATGCTAGACTGAGGTTGAGCCGAGGTTTAGTAATAATTCTGTTCTTCTGCCATCTGAGAAAACAGACAACAAACAATTCAACATGCATGCACAAATACAGACGAAGTACCGTGTGGGTCCGGTTGTAAAGTATTTTGAAGAATGGTAAGTTGCCTACAATGCCACTGCTGAAAGTATAATAATGAAGCATTGAACAAATGGCTAGCTCATTATAATATTGCAGAAACTAGACTCGAAGATGAATCAAGTCAGTATGCAAGTATTCTTCAAAGACTGGAAGAGGTTGTTATGTTAACAATAATCATTACCACATGGAGTGCGTGGAAACTATATTAATCAGTCACCACTAAACCAAAGGTGTGATATACAAATCATTTGGTCCCTAGCAGAGCCTAGTCTCGTGTAGCCCAGAGCCTAGTCTCGCCTCCATTTTTACAATTATGACATCATATTTATAAAAATGGAGGCGAGAAGCAGGTCTGGACTACGTGAGACTAAGCAGAGCCATTGAACTGCTCCCTATATCATAACTAGCTTGTTGTAGGCGCTTATTTGAATTTTGAATAATTGCGGATCTAAGGAACCTTTTATTTTGCAGTGAAGCAGTCGTTCTGGGATGTCAACCAGCTGAGTACAGGTTAATTTGGTGTTGGAATGCAGGTAGCCCACATGCTCCCTTACATCATGTATTATTGCATGTACATGCACATGTAGGTCAAGGATGCATGTTAACCCTTGGCAGAATAAAATGGCAACCAGAAGTGGGTCTGGGAACGAGACTAGTTAACGGGGTACTTGAACATCACATCAATCACAATTGATTGCAATGCCGGCGTTAAACTTGTACATTTGAGAACTGACAGATATGATTTATTGAGTGCTCAATGAAGTGCCTGTTTAGAATACAGCATTCAAAGCCGAAGTAACATGTTCGTTTAAAAACACAAAGTTAAGTTAAATACATAAATTAATAATGAGTCACTAATAAACTCTAAAACTGACTTGTGACGCTCAAAATGATTTCATCATTAACAAGCTGACATTATCAGTCAGTACTCGGTTGTTTCACATCCACAGGACCGACGTATTTGTTATGTTCTACACGCTCAAGTGTTTTAACGTAGTCCGGCGGTAGGCTGCACTCTCTGGCGCCATTTAAGATGCACTCTAGGTAGTTTGGGGAAGGTTTGTCCATGGACGGGTCGTACTCCGGTAAACGTTCCTGTCTATAAGTCCTGCACAGGAGTGTCTCCTCACCAACACGTATTTGAACGCTCATCGGTTTGTATCCCATTTCCTGGGCATCGAGTGCTGAAACTTCGCTTTCATCGATGGACCAAACTGCTCCAAAGCAGACCGCATCTTCTGTGGGGAGAATGGTTGCTACAGCTCCTCTCCAAGGGCCCGAAAGGGGTTCTCTTTTCAAGCTTCTAAACACCACCTTGAATCCCTCTAGGCGACCAACACGATGGAATACAGCTGAAGGGATGTTAATGCTTATCCTCCAGCGGCTTAAATTCGAACCGTAAGCAAAATAGAAACAACGACGAACGGACCCCGAGGCCATTGTCTACTTTCTATGCTTTCAAGGCAGAAAAAATTATAGTCGCCTGATGGGCTGGTATGAACCGCTCGGTAATTATATAGTCGCCCAGTGGGCTAGTGGATTCCACGCGCAGCTAGACCCATTCGCGCCTCCAATTTTAGTCCCAATTTTAAAATTGGAGGCGGAAATGGGTCTAGCTACGTCAGACTACGCGCAGCGGGGATAGTACATTCCTTCCTTATTGGACGACTGAAGAGACATACTCTCACACAAACGCACACGCGTTCTACCCCTCGAGCTCCCCGACACACAAGTACAGGAATATCACAGACAGAGATCTTTCAGCTTGTTACTGTATTAACATCATCACAACTATGAGAAATCCTAAATTAATACAAACCAAGGTCAAAATCTAAGTTCATGGATTTAGCATGATGCAACAAAGAGCAGTTGTTGGCCCTTGAATCAGCTCCTACTACTGGGGTTTGGCAAAGCCTATGACCCCACAGGCAAGACGGCCTCCTGCATGTCCCGTGGTCAAGCTATCGGGGAACCCCCCTTTACCAAGATCATCTGGGTCAGCATGTACCTGAGAAAGATGGACGACATGTGAACAACAAAATAACAGACTAACAACATATACAAAGAAATAAATACAGTGAATTCTCATTAATCCGTCACCACTTTATCTGCCAAACCTTTTAATTCGCCACAACTTCCCAGTACCAATATAATGTACAAGTACCAATGAATATCCAATTAATCCACCAAACTCGTTAATCCGCCATATTCTTTGAAAAAGAATTGCGGCGGATTAACGAGTATTCACTGTAACATTTAAACAATAGAAAAATAATAACAGTGTGGATATTACACATTTTATCATCACCAACCGGACACAGATGAGGCATGTGTGTGCTTGAATGCAAGCCATTGCATCCATGATAAGACAAAGAAACACACACTGATGGACTTAGAGATAGCTTGGAAAATGAAAGCTCTTTGAAGATACTCTTGAAACCATCTTCCAAGGACTCACAATTGATTTGAGAATAAGGGAGACTAGTTTCATGTTTGAATGTCAATTTGGTAAAGATCTATTCCACACTGGAATGGCATCTCCATCATCATAAATTTCACACTGGGAGGAAAGGCACTTTAATTAGTTGATGAGTCTGTTATGAAGCCAATACAAAGCTATTTAATAGAACACACTCCCATATGAGGATCTCAAAAGGACGTAGACTAGACAAGCAGGACACAAAGTACACACAGTGTAATTTAATGCACATCACGTGGACACATACGTACAATATTGTACATTATAAGACACATAACAAAGACGCTGTATGTACAAACACATACAGATACACACTACAGTCCAACTTGCTTAGTAAGTACCTTGAAGGGCACACCAACTCTGTACTTCTTATCAGAGGTACTTACTATCAGTACTGGTTGACATAGTGTACATAAGCTAGGGACTGAGTGAGGTGTACTCACTAACCAGGAGTGCGTATTAATCCAGGTACTTACGAAGCAAGTTGCACTGTATATACACTATACATATATACAAACACATACTACTATTATACAGAAATTCATACACATACAGATACATATTATTGTACTTAATAATTATAGACACCTACTACTTACACTAATCACCCTGCATGCATTGTGCATACAATATAGACACATGCTGCATACTAGTGCTGGGAAGGTTAATCGATTAATCGATTAATCAATTGATTTTCATTTCAAATCTGATAGCAAGTTGATAAATTACAGGAAGGAATTAAGTGAGTAGAAAGGGAAGCCACCCCTACTTTTTACCCAGAACCTTCACTCCATGGGTTCAATTCTGTACTTCAAGAGTATCTGAAATGTGAAAAAGACTCTATAGATTCCACTTCCAGTCTATTGGATGACTACTCAGTGTGATAAAGTGAAAGTGGTTTCCTGGTAAGCCTGCATAATTATTTCCGGTGACTAATCAATCAATCAATCGGTTACTATGTACTAATAATTGATTTGAAAATTACTGTTGATTCCCAGCTCTACCACATACACAAACTGTACCTACAGTACCTAATAGTACTCACCACCACACTACGTCCGATGATGGAGTTGGGACCGGATAGAGGGATCTGGGCGTCTTTGATATCCACAAGTGCTACCCCGTCTGCACCAGCAGTGATGTTACCAAGATCTCCAGCGTGTCTCTCCTCATCCTTTTGTCCACCGTGGTTCTTCCCAGAAGGGTTGAAATGGCCCCCGGCACTGATACACCCTGCAGAGTAGTCCCCAAACTGGTGGATGTGGAATCCGTGTTCTCCTTGTACCAAGCCAGTCACTTCCCCGGTAACATGAGTTTCACCATTGCCAAGATCCTGGAGTAGACCAAGTAGGTGAGTAAACATAAATTACAAAAACCCAGTACAGGCCCACATGTACACATAGGACCACACTGTTTTCGTTTGCGGAATGAATAACAGTGATCACATTGTAAACAAGTGGAGTGGTTGGTGGATCAGTTGGGTCTGGAAAACACCGTGGTATGCATTGATTAGTCTCATATTGGGTGCGATCATAGACGCTACCGAGCGTCTATGATGTGCTGACTTCAGATGAAATTTGGTCCAACATAAAAAATTTGTTGAACATAGGGTCTATGGTTGAGCCACTGCCTCGGGTGTTTCAGCAATCACTACTCAAATAGATGATAGGCCAGAGCGGTAGTGCCCAAAACATCCACTTTCCACTTTCTAACATTCACTTCGTGATAAAGTTTGTTTGTAGGGACGAATTAACATCCGAGAAGTGAAACAAGTTCAGAATCGAAAATTAAATTACAGTCTTCTTAACCAAGCGTTCAGAGTATAGTTTTGAAGTACGTGAAACTTCTTCGACCAGACAAGTCAGCAGAAATAGACCAAGAAGCTTATAAAATAACCGGAAGTAAGTGTCTGTCTTCAGATAATTTTCACCACTGAAGTAAATCCAAGCTTACATTCACCGCATTTAGTACTGTCTGTGTTTGCATCGTCACGACTAGATAGACGGTAACCAAACTTACTTTAAACCTCAACGTTCCCTTGACCTGTTCACCACGAAGAACACAGATAGCTTCCATAACGATCAACCGGACGGAGTGTAGACTTAAATGGAGTCACTAAACGTTGCTGAGAGAAATTCGCCAACTGCGCCAAACAAGAGCACACGAATAGCTATTACAATACTAAAATGAGTGATGACACCAAATGAATAAACTCGTTCACCTTCTAGTGGACCAAATGAGCGGTAACACCACGAGGAGCAATCAGCAGGGATTTCGAGAGGGTTTTCGGCATTTTCGGGACAGCCGTAGAGTAAAAATGGCGACCAGTACACCAGGCGAACAGAATTTGTAACTACAAGTACTGCGGTTGCTGTTCGTGGATAGATTTATGGCCAGTGTTACTGTCAAACAAGAACCTATCCTTTTTCAAGATTCAAGGGATGGAGGAAGCAGTTCCACAATTCCCGACCCTGTTAGTTTGGAAGATGGTATCTTGCAGCTTTGCGTCAGAAATCCTGGAGGAGTTACTGACGAAATGATTACTGTTGAATACCCTGGAATTGACGCTGGAAAGCGATTAAAGGCTCTACAGAGGCTGTTATCTACAGTGTGTGTGTGTGTGTGTGTGTGTGTGTGTGTGTGTGTGTGTGTGTGTGTGTGTGTGTGTGTGTGTGTGTGTGTGCGTGTACGTGCTCATGCTTATACACAAGTATGCATACGTGGACTATATATATACACATTTACTCAGACAAATAGACCTCATATTATCCTTCTATAGTGAATTCTTAAGTATATCATCCATTACCATAGAAACAGTACTATTATACAGCAATTTTATAATGTATAAACCGTTAGCAACAGTTTAAAACATTGGCAACGGGTGCTATACTGGTTAAGACATGGACACTCGGGCAGTATGACATATAAAATTCACTCGCCCTCGGGACTTGGTATTTTATGTCACACCGTCCTCATGCCCATGTCTTAACCACTAAATAGTACATTATTGTACAT